>CAUYRH010049551.1:0-14214 GCA_963574655.1 Perodicticus potto | reverse complement strand
ATAGATACTGGTCTACAGTTTTCAGAAGGAAGCATTTCACAGTATGATATTAGATCATAGTCTCATGTTGTGGAAAAAGTGCCCTTAAAACCTGCTATGTCCTGAATTGGGTTGAAGAGTCATGAGGGGGCTAAACCTTTTTTTTTTTTTTTTTTGCAGTTTTTGGCCAGGGCTGGGTTTGAACCCACCACCTCCGGCACAGGCACCAGAGGGGACTAAACATTTAAAAATAAAACTGGTATGGTTAGCTGCTAATAGCTCAATTCTGAAAGGTAAAATTAAAAATTATTTATGTCTGTTCAGGAAGAATTGTCCTCAGCAGCTACTCCTACATTTTTTTAAACATGCCGACCAGAACGTTTAAATCCACACCTCTTTCTGTTCCTTATCCCAGTGTGCTTTGGCTAACATCACTTCATTTTCAACTTGCTGTTTAATATTAGTTTCCTGTTCTTTTAGCCACTTGTTCTTTTCCATCACAAGAGTATCTCGGTAGTTTTCTTCAATTCCAACCTGCAGTTTGCTTACATAATCTTCTCTTTCTTCCAATAGCTGTCTCTTTAAACAAAATTCAAGAAAATATCTCTGTATGATACTTACAGTCTCCAAGTGAAAAACATTTAAACTTATACTTAACTTGGATGCAAAAAAAAAAAAAAATCCTCTAAGAGGCACCTACTTAGCTATGCATAACATCATAATTATATCAATAAAGCTTAAGAATGTGTATAAGAATGGCGTTATGAATGGAGTGCTGAGCATCTCTGCCTTGTCTGCGAAGTCACGGTCTCTACCGATTACTACCTAATCTGCAGAGTTCCATGTATATGAGTTTTTTCTCCTTCTCTCAGTGAGCCAGGTTAACATGTGAGGAAAGTTCTGTATGATGATACAAGCTGTTGAACTTGAAATTGAGCTCCTACCTAAACCACAGCCTGACTCAACAAGTGTTTCAAAAAACAGCACCTGTGGCTCAAGGAGTAGGGTGCTGGCCCCAGTCAAAAACTGCAAAAAAAAAAAAAAAAACAAAAAAACCCAGCACCTGTGGTACATGAAAATACTCCATGGGCTCTTGGTGTCACCTGTCTCAGAAATGCTGTCTCTAGATTAAGTTGGCTAGAGCTCAACCACAGGAAAATAGCTTACATCCTATAGAGAAGGGCTACCCTGAAAGTCCCCTCACTTGCTGTACTTTAATAAGATTCCTCCATTGTGTGCATGAAACAAACATTTGCTAAAAAAGCAGGGTGGCGCCCGTGGCTCAGTGGGTAGGGCGCCGGCCCCATATACCGAGGGTGGTGGGTTCAAACCCGGCCCCAGCCAAACTGCAACAACAACAACAAAAAATAGCCGGGTGTCATGGCAGGCGCCTGTGCTCCCGTCTGCTCGGGAGGCTGAGGCAGGAGAATCGCTTAAGCCCAAGAGCTAGAGGTTGCTCTGAGCTGTCTGATGCCACGGCACTCTACCCAGGGTGACAGAGTGAGAGTCTGTCTCAAAAAAATAAATAAATAATTAAAGGCAAATTGGTATCTTGCCTACCTCTGAAGATGTGAAAAATTAACGCATCCTAAACATACAGGTATTTCAGTTCTGACTGGCTTATAAAGACTGCTAAGGTCTTATTAAAATCTATAATAAAAAAATAAAACTGAAGGATTCCTAGAGAACGAAGAAATAAAAATTCTAATGCTTTAAGTACACTGCCTTTCAAGTGGGGCTGGGGAGGGGTTAAGCACTAGGGGACACCAGCAGGGGGCGTTTTAGGGGGATAAAACTGCTCTGTATCCTGATAAAACTATAAATGTGTTAAAAATGCATAGACAACTTACCCAAAGAGGGGAGGAAAGTCAATTTATGGCACAAGAATTTTTAATTTTTAAAGAAAAACCTTTATCTCTAAGTTTGCTTTTGTTTTTGAAGGGCCAAATAGCAGTTCTCATTTTCTTTCTTCTACTTGTGCACACTCACACATCAAAATATTAGTCAGGAGCAGCTATTAATTTGACCTATTACATGGGATCAAATTTCATAGTCCAATTGATTGAAAGTTTCAGAAAATATTCCTGAAAAGAATGACCTCTTTCAGAGAATGGCTCTTATATTCTTGCCAATGTATATGTTTTACAAAAGGAACCACACTAGAGAGCTTCTCCCTATTTTAGTTTTTAAAACATTACTGAAAGCTATGTCCTTAACTTCGAGGTGATTTAAGATCTTTTCAAATCTTCTACAACTGAAACAGCTCCCTTTGGAAGTACTTTTTCCACTAGATGATATGTATGCACAGCATGCTTTTTCATCATATTAATTTATCCAAAAATAATCAAAATATTAAATGAACTGAATTCCCCACTTGCTTTTTACTATTCTAAGTTTGCAGTAGTGATAGGTTGCTTTAATATAACTTACTCAAAAACCTCTGTATAGAACATTTATTCAAGCCTTTCAAAATATTTTCTGATCTTGAGGCAGGTAGCTTTCAAATTGTGGTCTGCCATCTGGTCCAAAGTGTAAGGGACAGTCAGGCCTGTGTGAGGCTGAGCGAGGCGCCAGGTCAGGGCAGGGAAGAAATGAGGAGCTGTGGCTGTTTACACGTGACTTTATTCCTGGATGCTCACCAAGGACGATGTGGAAGTGTCCAACAGAGCAAGAGAATCCACTGTAGCCCCTCCAGATTCCCAGTCCTGGTTTCAAACGAGAGGGGTTCTGTGGGCTTGTTCTCAAGTTGAATGTGTACGTAAGTTGGAACAGGTACATTTACCTATGACCTGTAACAGGCTCCATTTGAAAACGTGAGCCGTATTTAAGTTGGATGCTTGTAACTTGGGGACTGCCTGTACTAACACTAAGATCTTCCTAGCCACGTCCTCACACTATCACCTTCCCTATCATGAGATCAGTGCTCAAACTTCTGCCTTTCTCCCCAGAAGCGTAAAGTGACAACTAGATTCTGAAAAAGAAATGAGCCAGCGGAAAAGGTCTCTGAAGGAATACTCTGGACAGTGGTCACAGGACTACACGGCGTCTCCTGAAAAATGAAGGTATGTGGGTTTCAGACTGAAAATGACTTTGATTCACTTTTTTGCCTTCTAGAATAAAAAAATTCATTTTCTTCTATATATGTGCCATTGCATACTAAGGTTTTAATAATCATTTCCGTATTCACAGTATTTTTTGACTAAGCCACGTTGCTGTGACACAGCTAAAAGGGAAGAGATTCTACAAATACCTTGCCCCTTCGCTTCCCTGGAACAAGCGTGTCAATGTGGATAACAGCACTGAGGGCTGACAAGTCAGGTGAGGTAGATACAACATAAATTTGTGTACCTTCTCCTGAGCCTGCTGCTCCTTTTCCAAGGTCTTCCTGAGAGTCGATTCTAGATTATCCTTCTCTCTGCACACTTCTAGGTAGCATTCCTGCACAGCAGCCACCTCCTTATTCATCTTATCTAAGTCAGACCTAGCACACAAAACCAACAACTAAATTATCACCAAAATTATGAGGGCTGCATAACAATTTTCCTCTAAATTACAGAAGAGAAGAATGTCGTCTGCTGAAAGGGCAACTAACCCCTTTTATTCTCACCTAAGTTGCAAGTTAGTCCTCTCATAAGTCTCAATGAGCTGCTGTTTGTCCAAAGCGTGCTTCGCCAATAGACTTTCACGGATCTGGGCTTTCATTGCTTCGTGGTGCTGCTGGTAAGTCCTCTCACACCTAGAAACAAAGCAGAAATCTGAGGCAATGCCGGCTTTACTACAAACACCAAAATGAATGCCTCAGCACCCCTTCCCTCTAACGCAAATGATAAGTAAGGTGAGATTACATTCCCCCAACCAAAAGTGGTAATAATTTATAATCTATGATCTTATCAGAATATTCAAAATTTTTTCTTTTAGTGTTTTTAGAGCAAAATTAGACATTTGCAAGTGAGAATGCCCTATCCTTCGCAGATAGTAATTGATGTTGAAGACTTTCGTTTATAAAAAATTAATTGAAATACTTGAGGGTATGGTTCCAAAACTCTAAGTCATCTTTCTTAAACACAAATACTAGCAGTACCCGACTCACAAGTAAGTTATGTTCCAAAACTCTGTTTCCAAGTTTATGATTTCATATTTGGAAGACATATTCTCTCCCACAGATTTCTTCTTTATAAAGAATAGTTTCCCAGATTAGCCTTAGAAAACACATCAAGCTATAGTAATTCAGTGAACTACAGTTTTGGTGATGATATAGAACCTGATCCTTTACAGAACATTGTTTCTGTGGAAAATGTGTTCCAAATTCTAACTTGAAAAGCCAGGGACTATCTCCGGCAATCCAAGATCTCAACAGGGATCTGTATCGACCATACCTGTTCACAGCTTCTTGTTTATCACGGTCAAAATCCTGTACCATTTGTCTCATTTGATTACATAAGTCTTGATTTGTATTTCTCAGTTTTTCTTCAGTTTCTTTAAGTTCCTAGACACAAAAGAATAACCTCTTTAGATAGAATTAACATCATTTTCATTGATCAGTCTTGTCTTATTTTTTAACATCCTCTGTGCTTGATCTCTGCCCTATAGCATTATTTGATATAATACCATTTCCACTATTCTACAAAAGAAAAAGTCTCTTCATGTTTTAATAACAGCATAGATTCATTTCTTTGACAAGTAGCTTTTTTAGATAGGAGTAACAGTTCGAATTTTGTATTTATTTTGAAATATATAAAATTAATATATTTAACCAGAGAAATACTGGCTAACTGGTACCTTAAAATAAATTTCTGGGTTCAATAATCTTCAGCAACCATCTTAAAAAGCAAGGTTTTACTTTTTGGTTAAGGGCTGGCTAAGGAAGAAAGAACACCTCTATTAGCTACGCTGCTACATAGAAAGAAAACTAGAATTACACTAACCTACTTTCTGATGAAGCTACTACCCAGTAATCACTAGTAAAGGAAAATAAATGGAACTCATACCACCCATTAATATACTTATCTACTAACATTGCCTATATAGTTTTTAAAAGTCTATTATATCCTTTGTATTTAATGAGTCCATGAAAATTCTCATAAAGATATAGAAAATTCTAATCACCTGATTTTGTTGCTGCAAAACCTGAATTTCATTTTTAAGTTGCAGTATGTCTTCAATCACGTGAGAAGTTGAAGAGTCAGGCTGTAGCTGATTAGTTGGTTTTTCTGAGGTATCTGTTTTAGTCTGCATGTTAAAGAGAAGTCAAAAGTTTTTCAGGTTTTTAAAAAATTCCAAATATTCATTTTGAAGTAATTCCACAGTTCAAAAAAATGCAAACATAGTACAGATAATTTCCATATGCTATTTACTAATCTTCCCCAATGTAGCCATAGTACAAGTGTAAAAACCAGTAAATTAAAATGGAAGCAAGACTATCAACTAATCTTCAGACCTTATACAATGTCTCCAATTTTCCTTTGATGACCTTTGCTTAGGTTCAAGATCGTCACTCCACATGGCTTTTATTTGTCATGTCTCATTGGTTCCTCCAATCTAGGACAGTTCTCTAGTCTGTCTTTCAAACCCATGACATCTTCTAAGAGAACTATACTAACTACTTATTTTGTAGGATGTCGTCCTACAATTGAGGCTTTTCTGATGCTACTCCTTTATTAAATTAGGTTTATGAATCTTTGGTGTGAATGCCAAGAAATGACGTGTGCTCTCTGCAGAAAACACATGATGTCAGTATGTCTCGTCACTGATGATAATCAACTGATGGAGTAAAGACAAGGCATCGCCACTGGAAACTTACTGGTTTTTGTCTTGTAATTAATGATAAGTATCTTATGAGCAGATGCTTTGAGACAATGCAAACATCCCATTTTCTAATCATATGTCCACCCACTAAATTTGCATTTATGCTAAGTATGTATTTATTTATATACCAGCATTAACTTATAGATATGTATTTTATATTTTATATGTATTTTATAAGCATAACTTTTAAGACTCATGATAGAATTATGCATTTGATGGGAAAAGAATATCTAACAATTGCTTTCATTTGCATTTATGATGTCACCAAAGTGGAAGTTCTGACATACTTTCATTGTTCATTTGTTTTTTTTTCCCATCTTCCTAGATTTGTCTGTTAGTATAACTTCAAACATTTTCCTCTTGCCATCTGAGAGTTTTCCTTATCTATTTTTGTAAATTCTTTTTTCATTGACTGGGGAAACAAAAATTTTCAAAACATCTTTAACTTGTTGGTTTATGTATACATCTGGACTGAGAGCTCTCTTCTACAATGCTTAAAAAATATCCCATAGCAAGGTTCATTCTACTAGTTTAGGGGGGAAAAGGTATGTTTATATCATTCTCGTGTAGAATGACAAAATACTAATGCTTTGGATCAGTCTTCCAATTTGGGGTAGAGCAGTAAAGCCTTCACCTCCTTCACGGGCAAACAGCTCCAGTTGTTGATTTTTTCCAGTTCACTTGCCATCTTTTCCCGGAAGCCATTCCTACTATCAAATTCAGAAGAGAGAAGAGCTGACAAATAATACTCTGTTAGCTTCTCTCCCATTGGGGGGAGCACTAATGAGACTTTTAAGGATTTTATTGGCTCCATAGAATGGCTTTCATTCTCTTATGCTTGGCCTCTATTTTTTAAAGTTTATGACATTCCTTTGTGGCAGATGAGCCTCTTATCATGGCTGGATTTCATACTCAGTTTTGATACATGATCACAGCGCAGGCACAGAGGGACTCTGTACCTGTCAGCAAAGTACCATTACGAAGATCTTTAAAAAGAGGCGGCCGGCTGTGGTGGCTCACGCCTGTAATCCTAGCACTCCAGGAGGCCAAGGCAGGTGGATTACATGAGCTCACAAGTTGGAAACCAGCCTGAGCAAGACCGAGATCCCGTCTCTAAAAATAGCCAGGCCTTGTGGCAGGTGCCTGTAGTCCCAGCTATTAGGGAAACAGAGGCAAGAGAATCACTTGAGCCCAAGAGTTTGAGGTTGCTGTGAGCAATGACGCCACAGCACTCTTCCGAGGGTGACAAAGCGAGACTCTGTCTCAAAAACAACAATAACAGAAACAAGAAACTTAATACACCAATCTCTCATAATATCTTCCTAATCTCTATATCTAGAAAGATTCTAGCTAGAAACTTTCTGACTTGGCTATTGAACATAGCCTATCAATTGTCTTTAGAATCAGAGTATAGCCTTAACCAGAACTTATGGTAGAGTAATGATCTTTACTACGTATCAGACATAAAAAGGCCTCTGAGTTTTATTTACTATGTTCACAAAAATTTCAGTGTATATGTGAGCCTTCAACTGCTAGTAAGCCAGTCGGATATTCCTAAGGCTTTTACCACATTCCACGTTAATGGCCCAGTTGGTCAACTGAAATAAATGGCATAATGTTTGATCCACTAACAGTCACTATCAATCAGTGCTATATATGGGCAATCTACTAATTTTCATCACATTATTCTGGAAATGTCATAAAGGAGTATATTTTGGCTTTGTACAGACCCAATTTATAACAATAAGATAAAATTCTTGAGCAAGAATTCAGCTTTAAATAAATCACTGCTGTGAATAGTCATATGACGTGAAAGAAAAAAACTGTAACTCTCTGTAATAATTTAAAATTATTCTAATAATTCTAATAAGATAGAACAAAAAATATACAACACAAAGTAAATATAGCAATAATTAGATCAGTACATTCAAAAGGGTCATAAAAGAACATGCCAAATCAACTACATGGTAAATATTTTTGCTGGCCTTCTTAATATTTGGAACATATACTTAGAAATACTTAGGGGAGAATTTTGATGGCCTTGGTCTCTTTAAAGGAAGTTTAAACTACTGTGTTTTTCTTAAACGATTTCCCTATAGAAGCAGAGAAGCTCAGTACCATTTCATTAATCTCACAATTTGATGACAGCTGTGATCATTCTTTGTAAAAATAGATATTGAGGCATCTACATCTTTCTGGCTTCATTAAAGGTTTCAGAAAGGTTGAGCTTGTGAAATATAGATCTCTATTCACATGCTCCGCTCTCTAGTTATACCAGGTGATTTGTTAAATCCTCTTCTTTTTTTTTTTTGTAGAGACAGAGAATCACTTTATCGCCCTCGGTAGAGTGCCGTGGCGTCACAGCTCACAGCAACCTCCAACTCCTGGGCTTAGGCGATTCTCTTGCCTCAGCCTCCCGAGTAGCTGGGACTACAGGTGCCCACCACAATGCCCGGCTATTTTTGTTTTGCAGTTCGGCCGAGGCTGGGTTTGAACCCGTCACCTTCAGTATATGGGGCCGGTGCCCTACTCGATGAGCCACAGGCTCCACCCTGTTAAATCCTTTTATGCATGCACTTCTGTTCAAAGCTGAAATGTCCTTCCCCCCTTCTCTCCTGGATTAGTCAGGATAGACATCCACTGTCTCCTCCTTAACGACTTCACTAAGGCCACCTTACATCGTACCCTCACACTCATTCCTTCTCATAGAACTTTGCCCGAACGACTATCATCCTTCTACACAAAGCTATAGCTGCCCGTTTCCTTATAGATATGCATTGCTAAATATGGTGCCCAATAACCACTTACAGTCATGGAGGCTTGAACTGTGGCTAGTCCAAACTCAAATGTACTATAAGTATAAAATACATGCCAGATTTCAAAAACCTTGTACACACAAAAATCTATCAAATTAATAACTTTCATACTCATTACATATTGAGTTGATAATATTTTGTATATATTGGGCTAAATAAATACATTATTTATATTAATTTCACTTATTACTTTTACTTTAACAGAGCTGGTAGAAAATATTAAATTACTACATGGCTCTATTATAGTTCTTTTGGATAGTGCTATTCTAAATTTTTAAGAAAGAGTCCCTTAAGAAAAAAGCCATTATTTCTTTCATCATGGAAACCTAGAAAACCTTACACAGAGTGGCTTTTTTTTTTTTTTTTTTACTGTCGACTGAGGTAGAGTGCCGTTACATCACAGCTCACAGCAACCTCTAACTCGGGCTTAAGCGATTCTCTTGCCTCAGCCTCCCAAGTAGCTGGGACTATAGACGCCTGTCACAATAGCCAGCTATTTTTTTTGTTGTAGATGCCATTGTTGTTTGGCAGGCCCAGGCCGGGTTCGAACCCGCCAGCTCTGTTGTATATGGCTAGTGCCCTAGCCATTGAGCTACAAGCGCCAAGCCCACAAAGTGGCTTTTGAGAAAAAATGAAAAAGCTTCCCTGAATGATTTGCTCTTTCTCCATGTTCTTCCAATCATGCTTTCTAACTTCACAGGTGAAACAGAAAGATGTGAGAAGTAAGAGGCAAAGGCAAAGGAAAAGCCTGAAGGTGACTAATTAGATGACTATGAACTTGAGCATTACAGAAACAACAAAAATGCTCTTTCTTTCCCCACCTAGGAAGAGGATTGATATGGGCATGTGTATTAACCCCACAAATATTTACTGAGCAAATATGCATGAAATTATCAAGATGATCTTCCAAGAAATTCCTACATAATAAGTTGAAGCAGAACAGACATCAGACATCAGGAAAAACTGAAGTAACACTTTGAGAAAAATCAGAATTTTGATATAGACTACTGAGAAACTGCTATGACAAAAAGAGTATTCAAAAATTAGTTAGCTCTCTTCAATCTATTGGTGAAATAGTTGAAAAGGCAAAAGGAAAGGCTAAAAAAACCACACCAGGCATGGCCACACGTAAGAAAGGGCATCAGTATAGCCAATGCCAATAGTAACTTCAATACAGAACAAAGTGCTAAGATACCTGAGCTAAGTCCAGACTCAGAATCGGGATCCTATTCTTCTGAAATCTTAGGCTACACTCACTAAAATGCTTTAACTAATCAACTCTAATCTCCTAATACAAACTGAGACACATGCTCTCATTCCAACCCTTCTAAAGAAATGTATGAAAACAAAGTAACTTGATTTAAATGTGCTTCTTTTTCATTTGTTACTAACATTAAAATCAGTGTTCTGCTCGTCAAACATAGTTAACGTAGGAGAGGAAACCAGGCTGGGCAGAATTTTTTTTCCCCTCCCTGGGTACAGATCTTCCCCCCCGCCCCTAGTGGTAAGACAGAATTTATTTACAGAAAAGAATACAGAAAACACTAAAGCTCCTGGTAGAGAGAGAGAACTCAAGGCTGGGCAGAATTTTAATAGTAAAAACACACTCATTGATATTTCAGAAAAATAAAGTAGCCACAGTTAAAATTATGTAATGATTAGCACAGCAGAACATCTTACAAACTTTGCATTAATAGAACTATTTTAATAAACACAACTCTCAGTTTAAAGAATCAAGAGATAAAACAGCACTAAAATAGGAAATAATCATGATTTCCATCCAGAACGAAAAAGAGCATATTACTTAACATTCCTTTTCCCCTTTCCCTTTCCTTTCCTTAGTTACTAAGCCTTTTATGCGTTATTTTCAACTGGGAGTAGAGATGGATGAGGGTTTAGAAAGTGCAGCAGAGTGAAAAAGGCAGCTGTTAACCGAGGGCAGCCCTGAAGACCTCTGTGATAACATGGTCTTGAGGAAATAACCTGGACCTATTTTATTACTCATGTATTTCAGTTTCCATTTGCCTGAGATTGACTCTGTAACCTCAAAAGGGTCACTAACTTCACCGGTTTTATTTTCCTCACCTGTCAAGTGAGAAGACTAAGTGAAGAACACCGATTTGGGTTGGATGTCTGACAGAATCTGTGCTTCTCCTATCTGTACATCCACCACGATGTAATTAATTCCCTTATACAGAAGGACTTTCACTACAAAAATCTGGGCCAGGGAAATCTCACAGAGAAAATGCTGAAGCAATTCAATATGGTGGACTAATTTTAACCCAATTTTAGAGCACTGTTGGTACAAGCCAATCTTGAGGAAATACAATTACCTTGTTATATAAAACACATACTTGTATATGTGGTAAAGGAATTTTACCTACTTACCATCTCATTTAATAGCTACAAAATAGTACTCTTTCTGGCAAGAGTCACCAGAAAATACACAAGTGCTCTTTAACTTACAGTGAGGTCATGTACTGATACAACCATCCTAAATTCAAATAATCAAACACTGAAAATGCATTCAATACATCTAACTTACCAAACATCACAGCTTAGCCTAGACATGCTTAGAACACTTAAACATTAGGCTACAGTCTGGCAAAACACCTAACACAAAGCCTATTTTATAATAAAGTGCTAAATTTATCTCATGGAATTCATTGAATACTATACTGAAAGAGAAACACAGAATGGTTGCATGAGTGCAGAATGGTTATAGAAGTACAGTTTCTACTGAAGATGTAGAAAATGTACTTCTTTCCACACCACTGTAAAGTGGAAAGAAACATCACAACAGAGACTGGCAGTATACCTATATGGCACTTCCTCGTTTAAACTTTTCTTACGGCTGGGGTGCTAGCTCACACCTGTAATCCTAGTACCCTAGGAGGCCAAGACTAGTGGATCACCAGGACTCAGAAGTTCAAGACCAGCCTGAGTAAAGTGAGACCCTTTCTCTACTAAAAATAGAAAAACTAGCCAGGCCAGGCGATGTGGCAGGCACCAATAGTCCCAGCTACTTGGGAGGCTGAGACAGGAGGATCACTTGAGCCCAAGAGTTTGAGGTTGCTGTGAGCTGTGATATCAGGGTATACTCTACCTCTACCCAGGGGGACAAAGTGAGACTCTGCCGCAAAAGTAAATAAACTTTACTTCTAAAAATGTCAAATGGACCCCTGAAAGCCATAGGCTTATTAGAATATAAAATGTGTAAAAATTTTCTTTATTAAGCCTTTTAAAAATGGCTTTTTGACTCAACAAACCTCAACCTCCGTGCTTTTTTCATCCTTCTTCCCTTGTTGGAGATCTTCAATTTTCTTACGACAGTCTTTGAGATCATTTTGCAACTGATATATCAGATGACGCTTTATTGAGTTGCTACTCAGCAAACGCTGCATTTCTGCTTTCAACTTCAGAATGAACTCATCGCTCAAAAGCTCTTGATTTGGGTCTTCTTGCTGAACAATGCTAATACAGAAATTACAATTTTTAAGATTAAATACAGTAACAAATCAATGATTATTCTTTAAAGGACTAACTGTAGCGGTGACTATATTTTGTCACTATAAAATTACATACTAATCTTTGTCATATAAGATATTACCTTTGCCATGTCCTCGTGTGCAGAAACAAATGTATTCTTAGGAAAACCATTCTCAAGCTTAGTCCCGCCAAACTCCCTGAACAGAGTTTAGATCTGTGAACACTGCTATGACAAGCATTTGTGTTGGTAAGCTGCGTGTTGTATATATACAGCCTTTATGACTTTAGGAGAAACTATATAAAGTTAGTTATCCTTAACCAATAATTTCTGTTATTTCTTTCAATTACTAAAACACAAGGCTCAGCACCTGTAACTCAAGCAGCTAAGGCGCCAGCCACATACACCAGAGCTGGTGGGTTCGAATTCAGCCCAGGCTTCCCAAACAACAATGACAACTACAACCAAAAAATAGCTGGGCATTGTGGTGGGTGCCTGTAGTTCCAGTTACTTAGAAGGCTGAGGCAAGAGAATTGCTTTAAGCTCAAGAGTTGGAAGTTGCTGCGAGCTGTGGCGCCATGGCACTCTACCCAGGATGACAGCTTGAGGCTCTCTCTCAAACAAACAAAACTACTAAAACTCAAGTCTAGGTGAAGCAACTGGAAAAACACAAATAAAGCCATGCTAACGTAAACTCAATTTTACTTTCAGTAAGTTTAAAGATTAAGATGAAATTTTCTGCTCCTTGCCATGATTTCACAAGGACTAGATATATCTTCCTCTTTAAAAAACCGGAAAACTGACTTGGCGCCTGTAACTCAGAGATTAAAGCACTAGCCACATACACCGAGGCTGGCAGGTACAAACCTGCCCGGGCCTGCCAAACAATAACAACAACAACAACAACAACAAAAATAGCTGGGCACTACAGAAGGTGCCTGTAGTCCCAGCTACTTGGGAGGCTGAGGCAAGAGAATTGCTTAAGCCCAAGAGTTGGAGGTTGCTGTGAGCTGTGACGCCACGGCACTCTACCCAGGGTGAAATAATGAGACTCTATCTCAAATTGAAAAATAAAAAAAATAAATAAATAAACAGAAAACCAAATAAAACAGATGAAAGAATAGAAACAACAGTTTTCAATAGTTAGACAAGAAGCCACATAGGACAGTGATTCCTGAGCAAAGGAAAACAAATATGGTGAGCCCCATACTGCCCAGCTTTCTGGGCAATAAAATACAATGAAGTCCAGCATTCAAACCATAAAATGCAAAATGGCTAGCATTCAATTAAAATTTACCAGGCACGCAAAGGGCAGGAAAGAAAATATGAACCATAACCAGGAAATAAAAAAATTAATCAGTAGAAACTAACCCAGCAAACACACAAACAATAGAGTTGAATATAATCTATGTCTTCTGGAAGGTCAAGGACAATGCAAACATATGTAAAGAAATGAAAGGTATAAAATCAGACCTCTAGGAAAAAAAAAACTACAATATCTGAAATGAAAACTATAGTAGATAAGATTAACAGCATACTTAACACTGTAAAAGATAAGTGACCATAAAGACATAGCAATAAAACTCTACAATAAACATGAGGATTTTAAACCTAGGAATAAATTTAACAAGAGAAGCATGTCACTTGTATACTAAAAACTAAATACTGATGAAAGAAATTTTAAAAGATCTAAATAAATGGATTTAAAGTGTCTTCTAAGCAGGCTGAGGAGGATTCAAGCTCTCCACCCTGCAGGGGTTGAGAAATCCTTAGAAACACAGGGTCACTCCCTACAAAGATCCAGTAACAATAGAGTGATTCTGCCAGGGTCTGATCTGGGAGAGACACCTCACCAACTCTGAGGACGGTCATAGGATACAGTGAAAAATAATCATGAGGCGGAATCAACAGAAAAACTCTGGCAATATCAATAACCAGAGTAGATCAACTCCCCCAAGGAATGACAAGGTAGATGAAGCACAAGATCCCTTGCATAAGCAAATGGCTGAGATGTCAGAAGTTGAATTCAGAGTTTGGATAGCAACTAAGATCAGCGCAATGGAGGAAAAGATGGAATTAGAATTTCAAGCAGTAATCCAAAAGATGACCCAAAAGATGTCTCAAGAA
>CAUYRH010049549.1:0-57843 GCA_963574655.1 Perodicticus potto | reverse complement strand
AAACTAGCAGGGCGTTGTGGCGGGCGCCTATAGTCCCAGCTACTCAGGAGGCTGAGGCAAAAGAATCGCCTAAGCCCAGGAGTTGGAGGTTGCTGTTAGCTGTGTGACGCCACAGCACTCTACCGAGGGCGATAAAGTGAGACTCTGTCTCCACAATAAAAAAAAAAAATTAACCAAAGATATGCAACATCTGGGGTGGCAAAGACTTGTAGTGACTAGGAATCTTTCCTGATTAAAGTAAGACATAACAATTGTGGGGGCACTACACCACAGTCCTACCTCCATGTCACCATTAAATCTTTTGTTATTGGGCACAGGGGGAACCCAGGACCCCAACAAGTGGATGTCATTGCTTGAAAACGATCAATTCTCTAATGACAAGGGCATTGCTCTGTCACAAGCTCACTTGCAGACCCTGGGACAGCAGAGAGACACGTCAAGATAATTAAGAGCTTGAGTAGGTGTTAAAAAAAAAAAAAAAAAACTTGAGCAGGGTGAGCAGGACTCCAGCAGGTGCCCAGTTCGGGTAGGGTACCATGTAAAACCTGCCATCCAAGTTGGAGTCATCCTGGATAACACTATGGAGGTACAAGGTGGTATATAATACACAAACACGTAGGTGAGATTCATCCCAAAATACTCAATTAACATAGCAGCGAACAGGGACAGGCAAGAGCTGAGATCAGGTGATCAAGCACTGGTAAGGTTTCTGTCAGGCCCTAACTTTAAGTAGAAACTGTCAGAAGTAAACTAAGCCCCTCAAAGACTGGGAATAGACCTTGAATGCTGGGTACACAGATGGTGCTCAACTGTACTTGTTGACCAAAGGGAAACTTACAAAGAAGCCATTGCCCCAAAGAGGTTTGTTAGCCGGGTAATGTTCCCAATCATGGCAACTCAGACTTCATGGTCAGCCTTAGGAGAGGGAGCAGAGGTGGAAAGAAACTCTCTAAACTTAAAAGTGCCAGGACCAGGAACACATCCCTTAGGAGGGAGGATTCTACCTCATCCATCACTGTAGGTCTTACTCAGGGAAAGGAGGTATGTTTTCTGGATGAATGAGGGCTTTGCCACAGATTTGCTGTCCTCTATAGTTTAAGGTAGATATGACCCTTGGAAAAGGGGTTGTTCATTCATCAGAGGAAACCCCACCTTAGCAGCATCACAGACCCAGTTGAATGTTAGAAAACCTGAAAATTTTCAGATTGCTAGAAGTAACTAGCCACAAACAAAAGGTCTTCCACAGGGCAATTAAAATGAGCAAGAAATTATAGGCTCTAATTTGTGACTGTTCAGATCATGCAGATGAGATGAACTCCAGGAAATGGGTAGGAGCTAAACTTGTTTCAGAAAAAGCTTTCCCTTATTGTAAGAATTGGCATTAGATAAAATAACAATCATTTTCAGTTGAATTTTGTGAGAAATCAAATTTAAGTAGGGATTAAATTCCTTTAAATTCTATTTCAAGTATATCTATCTTGCGATAGAGAGTTTGTTAACTACCTAGTTTAACTATCTATGTGTTTATACCATGATTCTATTAAAGTCATTTTACTTAAAGTAGCATATCCAAATTGAGTCTGTGAGTCAACAGATCTGGAAAATTTGTGGACTTCTGATCCTTTCCTGGCCTTTCTTAGTCAATCCTGCCAAGAGATAAGCCTTGAATGATGGCTGATCAAACCTTACCAGTGCTTGATCACCTGATCTCAGCTCTTGCCTGTCCCTGTTCACTGCTATGTTAATTGAGTATTTTGGGATGAATCTCACCTACGTGTTTGTGTATTATATACCACCTTGTACCTTGTACCTTGTACCTTGAATCTCTTGATTCAAACTCAAGGTAGTATCAATTACGTCCCAATTTTAATGCATGGAAACACACCTAAACATATATAGTCACTTAATTTATGATGAAGGTGAAACTACAATGCTGTAGGGAAAGGACATTCTTTTCAACAAATGTCTCTAAGTCTATTATTGGCAAAACAGAAAGAAAAAGAATCTCTCCCTCCCCATACACAAAAGCACTTCCAAATGGACTATTGATCCAGATGTAAAAAGCAAAACAATAAAGTAAAAAAAAAAAAAACTTAGGGTAGACAAAGATTTCTTAAGACAAAAAGTACTAAATATAAAATAAAATGATAAATTGACTATATTAAAATTAACAGCATATGTTCATCAATATACACCATAAAGACTCTAAAGAAGCAAGAGTCTTCTCCACTTTTAGAGTGGAATAAGATATTTATAATGCATATATTCCACAAAGGACTCATATCCAGAATACATAAAGAACTTCTACAAGTCAATAAGAAGGCAGATAATTCAATACCAAAGACAAGGCAAAAGACTCAAAGATTCACATTACAAAAGAAGATATCCAAATGGCTAATAAACATATGAAAAGGTTCTTGACTTTATCAGTCATCAGGGAAATGCAAGAATGAATGAATGAATGAATGACAAATAAATAATAAATAAGACCCACAAAGCAACACTACCACATATATACCCAGCAGAGGAGCTAAATTTAAAAAAGATAAATAATACTAAATACTGGCAAACCTGCAGAGCAATAGAAGTCTCCTACCCATTGATGGAGGTAGAAATCATCACAACCACTTTGGCAAACTATTTACTAAAGCTAAACATACTCATACCCCAATTCCTCTTTAGGGACGGAATTCCACAAAACTGGGTACATGTATTCTCAACAGATATATACAAGAGGGTTCATAGCAGCTTTATTCGTAATAGCCCCAAGCTGTAAACAACTCAAACACTTTGTACGATAAAATGGATAAATAGTGGTATATTTATACAATAGAATATTACACAGTAATGAAAGTGACATACAATTGCTACACACGTGGATTGAAATCACATATCAAAAAAGAAGACAGACACACAATAGTATATATTTCAGGATTCTATTTATATAGTTTCAAAACAAGGCAAACTAATTTACGTGCTGGAATTCACCACTGAGATTATCCTTGGGAGGAGGGGCTAGTGAATGGAAGAGGACCCTGGGAGGACCAGAGTTCTGGGGTGCTGATCATGTTCTGTTTCTTGAGCTGTGTGCCGGTTACTCAGCTGTGTCCACTGGGAAAAAAAATTCATTGAGTTGTACACTTAGTATTTGTGTGTGTCTTTTAAGCTTTGGTAAGAAGCACATAATAAAATATTAACACAAAGTAAATGTAAGGAATAAAATCTATATGGGGGAAAAGAACTCCATGAAAACTGCCTTACAAATCCAAATCAATTAAATGATAGTTTCTAATTGTTCAGATTATTCTGTTCTAAAATTAAAATTTGCTTTTTTACTTAGGATATATATACCACTTTCAAAAAACATTTGAAGCCACAGTTTTATTTTTTGAACAACTACACATTACAGGCTTTTTAGTTTTCAGGGGATGCTTTTAGGATATCGAAATTGTTCAGTTTTTCTTGGTTAACTTTTAATTTTTTTCCATGTTAATATATGGGGTTTTTAAAATACAATTTTTCTTGGCTAACACCCTCTAATGAAGATTAACAACCCTAATATTTACATAACCAGCAAGCAAATTAAGCTAAGCATAACACAGTCCACCCAATCAGGATCTTTGGAAGGCTTCAGCCAGTGGCTTGTAGTTCAAGTCTAATCATCTGGCACTCATTGGAAAGGGAAGATTGGGAACAATTATCTTAATCATTCAAGCCAAGAAACACAGCCATGCTGTTCAGGAAAAAGAAAGGGCCACAGAGACCAAGTCTATCCCTAGTAAAACAAAGCCCGGTTAGCCAAAGAGATAACGTTTCCCTACCCTGGTATGTGTACTAACTTTCACTCCTTCTGGAGGAAAGCTTTTCCAGGAGATGGATCATTCTCTTACACTTGTATAATGCCTTATGGTTTACAAAGTTTCCTAGATGCTAATATCTGATCTCATGCTAACCCTAAAAAGGCAAGAAAGAAGGTTGTTATCATCCCCTTTTTGTTAGTGAAAGAACTAAAGCTCAGACAGCTAAAAGATTCTTTAATGCCACGTCACTAGTAAGTTCACTGCAAGGACACAGCATTTTCTGCACAGTGCTCTGTCCCCTGTACCATGAAGTCTCCTGGCTTCTCTCCAGGCTGCTTATGAGAAGGAGAACACAATCCCAAGACTTGAAAAAACTCAGGCTAGATAATTAGACACTGGCAGCAAGTGGGCTGGAAATTGTGCCACAGTTTCCAGTGCTTACCTTCAGGATTATGTATCATGGAGGCACTTTGGGGAGAGGGATAGGAACCAGAACTGGGGACAATTAGCTGTTGAGCATAGCAAGTTTGAATGCCTTAGTGTGACTCCATTACAAAAAGTCACTAGCCATGATAGAGACATCTACCATCTGGGGAGACTTTCCTACAGACAAACAACGCCTATTGGTTTGAGATATGTAAGACATAAGAATCCATTTGTGAACACAGTAGGTTCGAATGCTGCTAGAGATGGCATGCCACCAAATACTAAACATAAAGAGCACTGGCTCTGGAGTCCAACAGACCTGGATTTCACTCCCAGCTCTATTTTGTACTTGACATGTACCCTAGAACAAATTACTTCTCTGCTCTGAGCTTCAGTTTCTTTGGTCAGAAAATAGCAATGATAATATCTACCTATCAGAATCATTGTGAAAATTACGTGTGTATGTGTGTAGTTCCTGGCATATAGTAGGCAATAGAAAAGTTTTAGATCCTTTCTCTACTCCTCAACTTAAAAAAAAACAAGACAGATGAGGGGTTTTTTTGTGAGCTTTTAAAATATATGATATGAATAGTTTGGGTCTTCCTTGCCAGCCAGAATGAAATAAAACATAAATCACTTAAATTCATACCTTACAGGATGATCATAATGAATATATTATAACCTTCTCAGCCTAATTTAAGAACCTTGACTTACTTTTTTCCCCTGGAAGTAATCTGATTAACTCAATGCATGCTTCATTTCCTGGTACAGAAACTACAATAATCTCCTTAATTTCAATAACTGATTAACATGACAAATACTTGTCACCTATAGTCAGCCAGTTAATTTCAATAACTGATTAATGTGACAAATACTTGTCACCTATAGTCAGCCAGCTCCCACAATTTTCTCAGGATTTATGCTGCCAAATGCTGCCTGAAGAATAGACAAGTGTCTGATTTCCAAGTTAGCTCTAGATGTTCCTCTGGGCAAATTCTACAGGTTATACAGAGAAACTAAGAGAAGAAGTTTTATATCTGGCTGCCTATGACCTTCCTTTAAAAAAGAAAATACAGGGTGGCACCTGTGGCTCAGCGGGTAGGGTGCTGATCCCATATACCGAGGGTGGCAGGTTCAAACCCAGCCCCAGCCAAACTGCAACAAAAAATAGCCAGGCATTGTGGCAAGCACCTGTAGTCCCAGCCACTCGGGAGGCTGAGGCAAGAGAATCACTTAAGCCCAGGAGTTGGAGGTTGCTGTGAGCTGTGTGACGTCACAAGTGAGACTCTGTCTCTACAAAAAAAAAAAAGCAAATATACTCTTTTAAAAATCTTCAGGTGTTTTTCCATAAGAATATTTTGCTGTTAACCTCAAACTCCATGCCCTTATCAATAAAATAGTTTCTCTCCCCAGTTGTTCTGTTCCACCCACAAGTGCATGTTCTTAGAATCTCAGAAATAAGAAACTGGAAAAGCCTTCCATTAAAGCCATCTGGTTGTAATCCTAGCACTTTGGGAGGCTGAGGTGGGAGGATCACCTGAGGCCAGGAGTTCAAGACCAGTCTGGGCAATACAACAAGACCCCCACCCCTGTCTCTACAAAAGATTTTTCAAATATTAGTCAGGTTTTGCAGTGTATACCCCTAGTCCTAGCTACTCAGGAGGCTAAGATGGAAGGTCACTTGAGCCCTGGACTTTGAGGTTACAGTGACCTCTGATCGCTGCACCCTAGCCTGGTGTGTGTCTCTTTCTCTCTCTCTCTCTCTCTCTCTCTCTCTCTCTCTATATATATATATATATATATATATACACACACACAAATATATATGTGTGTGTGTGTATATACTTATATATATAAACATACATATACACACACACATATATATTTGTGTATATATATACAACTCATATATTTTCTTAATGCTATATAGCCTAGTATAAAAAAAAAAGTACAGGAATCATTTCCACTGCATCTCTGATGGTCTGCTACTGACTGCACATTTCCATTGCAAGGGGGCTGGCCACTTTCCTGCTGCACTATTTCTGGTTTTGGCCAAATCCTTCAGACATTCAGTTGGAATGTTCTCCCCTGTGTCCTTCTCCCATATACTAATCCTAGCTCTGCCCTCTAGAGCAATCAGGGAAAGAGAAATTTCAGCCTTGCTCCTCATTAGAGGCCCCACCATATGGAAGGCAGTCATTATGTTTGTACACACAGTTTATGATCTGAATCAATCCAAAAAAACACTTGCTGAGGACCAACTATGCGCCTCACACTGCTCTAGGTGCTAAGATAAGACATCAAAATAACACATGGTATCTACATACAAGAAGTTCATACCAGTCCCTCAGAACCTGTAGATGTGACCTGGCTTCTGGACCAGACACACGACGGCTGGGTGATGCTTATCTCAAAATGTGGTTCCCAGAATGTTGGAACAAAAATGGATGGATATGGATTACACCAGTGTAGCTTTCCTAGTTCCGATATATTATATTATACCATATCAAATCATATTATAGATGTACAAAACTTAACAGTGGGGGCTGCTGGGAGGGAAGGCAGAAGGATTTCCCTTTATGTGTCATTCTAATTTCTTACGAATCTATAATTATTTAAAACTTTAAAAGTTTTTTTTTTTTTTTTTGGTTAAATGGACAAATGAGATGCTACTAACAAAAGCTGTTGACAAGACACTTCAAAGGCTAATGAAAGTGGTGACGCCTGTAGCTCAGCAGCTAGAGAGCCGACCACATACACCGAGGCTGACAGGTTCAAATCCGGCCTACGCCAACTAAAACATGACAACTGCAACAAAAAAAAATAGCCAGGCGTTGTGGTGGGTGCCTGTAGTACCAGCTACTCAGGAGGCTGAGGCAAGAGAATCGCTCAAGCCCAAGAGTTTGAGGTTGCTGTGAGCTGTGACACCACGGCACTCTACCCAGGGCAACAGATTGAGATTCTGTCTCAAAAAAAAAGGCTAATGAAAGAGTCTGGAAATAAGCACAGAGGAGACCCGAGAGCCAGTACTGCCACATGAACGCCCACACTTCCCTCCCCAGAAGCATAGCACCTTTCTGTAAGCATAACCCAGAGTTCCACGATCTGAACCTGAAGGGCCTTTTCATTCCAAGAAGGCAGAGCTCATGGCCTGTCTCCCTGTTACCTAGTGGGACCATGTGCATGGGGAATTATAAATGCAGCAGTCTCTAGATGTCAACCGCTTGGCTTTAAAATGAAGACCTGTCATTCACTAGCTGGGATTGCCTGAGCATGCCATTTGCTGTCTTCAAGCCTCTGCAAAACAGGCATGGTGACAAGCACTATTATCATACAGTGTTGTGAGAGAAGTCAATGAAATGACTTAAAGAAAGCATATGACACGGTTCCAGCACCCACCCATGGTCTTAGAGCCTCACACATGAATAAGGTCTAGGTTTCCAGGGCCTACTCTTATCCCCTTTCCAATATCAGACAGAACATTTGCCCTTTTTCCACCTGCTGGCACTTCTCCAACTTGCCAAAACTTTGCTGATCTCCAGCTACTCCAGTCCAGAACTTCTCAAACCTTCTGCAGTGAAGAACCAATTTGACTTTTCTTTCTCCTTTTTTATTTCAATCTGTCATAGACCAATACTTTCTTAAAATAAAAAATGAATTATTAGAGAAGTATGATTTTAAAAATAAAACATAGGCCCCAATTTTTTTAATTTTTAGATTCAACAGACATAAGGTTACTATGGAAAATTGCTATAACGTTTCTAAATGATTCCTGTCAATGTCTACCCTCCTGCACTTCTGCAGGGCAACAGGCAGCAGCTGGCAGAGCAGTTCCATGGACCACACTTTAGGAATCACTGCCCTATTCCTACCTCCCTTCTCCCTGATCCTGACCACCTGACAGTTAGTAAAATGCACTTGAGCACTTCAGATCTTTATTTTGTGGATTTTGATTTTAATTACCCAGCTAGACTGTGTGCTGAGGGCCAGGGTCATTTCCACTGTGTCTAGCCCAGGCCAGATACCTCATAGGGTCTCAATTCCTTACTGATAATCTAAATATTTAAACAGACAAATTATTTACTTTTACCTTTCCATGATTCAGACAACTTGATAGTGCATTGGTGAAAATCCACCTGATGAGAACATTTTGTCCCTTTAGCATCCCTCCCTGTTTGCCTGCATTGCATCTATTTCTGTATGTGATTTTTTTCACCACCTGCTTCATCTCCATTTAACTGAAATGCACCAGATATAGTCACTGTTTCTCTTCCACTGAGGGAGAAGACAGGACAAATTGCAGAAAATCCCATTCATCAGAAAAGCTGGCTTCTGGTTCACTAGATAAACATTCAAGGAAAAGGGGTGGTTATATTAATTTACTTCCCAAGGATACTGTTAGCCTCATCTGTGCATCTCTCAAATTCTGGGCACATGATAGCTGCTCAGTAAACATTTCTGTAACACTGGCATAGAGCCACCATGCTGCAGTGACTGTACATCACACCTGCAGTCATGTCACTCAGAGGTAAGGAAAGTAAGTGGCAGCATCATAGGACAGAGCTCCAGGTTATTTAGACCAATGGGTCTCTACCCTGGCGGAACAGGGGAAGCACCTGGGGAACTTTAAAAAAATACTTGTGCCTGTATCTCAGACCCAAAGACCTTTGTAAAAAGGTAATGGTTGGTGGTGAAGCCTGATCATCAGTATTTCTTCAGTTTCCACGGGCAATTCTAATGTGCGGTTAGGATGAAAAACCACTCGTTTAGAATATTCTGCCATTAATACTGGTACTTAGCAGAGTTCCTTAAATGTCTGTGGAATAGGTGAATGAATGAATTAATCAATCTAACGATGAATCAGTGGATGAGAGCGAGTCTGAAGTGAAGATGACCTTGACTCTTGTCTCCTCAGATCCTCGCTTCCACCTGCTCTGCATCTTCTCCCAAGGTTCAGCCTTCATCTGTAGTGAGGAAGCATCTTCTCCCACCTCCAGCCAATAAGAGGAGGGTTTGCTGTTCCCCTGGAACAGCAGGCCCTCAGGAAGTACTACCTAGCTCACTTTCATGTTTTTCAAGCAGGAAACTCCTGAGCTTTCTTGAATACACATCCCGAGAGCCCCACAAAGACCACTGGCCTCTACGCATTAAGAATAGGAACACATTATCTATTTCATGTTTATTTTATGGCTGCTCTCTTACTGACTCCTTAAGTCCAGAATGCTATCTCAAGACTACCGACTTCCAGAGGAAAGAGGCCCAAGAACTCTGCATACAAAGTGACTGGTTTATGAAAATTCTGGTAAATGGATGCTGCTGTGGTGCTGCTGAAGGACAAGAGGGCAGAGAGGGTGAGGGGTGGTGAGCAGGAGGAGGTGGTGTGCAGGCCTGGAAGGAGAGATGAGATGCAAGCTGCTGGCTGTGAGCAGGCACAGGTGACACCTAGATGAGGCAGTATCCATGCTCCACCCAAGGTGCAGGGAACAGGTTAGCTGAGCTCAGAGTTCTCTGCTGGAAACATGTGCCTGGGGCTCCCCCATCTTCTGGACTCTGGCTGCTCCCTTAGCAGTTGCTGCTACCACCACTATTTTCAGCTGAACAGAGGCCCCTCCCCAGCCTCCTCCCCAACCTCCACTTCCATAACTACAGAAAAGCAAGTGGCTTTGTCACTCTCCTTCTGGACTCTGGACCCTGCACCTCCCACTTCTTGAGGATCACATTGAGTCAGGGTGCTCTGTGGGGGAATGAGATGAACTCAGGGTAGCTGGGGAGTCAGTTGTGAAATCCAACACGTATTCTTTAAGCCAAAAAAAGTGGGGGAAAGAACAGGGAAAGCATCTACTGGCCCCTAAACAGACACTCCTTCCTGCCTATCTAATAGCTTCTAATTATTCAGATTATTCTGTCCTAGAATGAAAATCTGCTTTTTTTTTATTTATGTAGTATATATGCCTCACTTTCAAAAAGAATTCAAAGCTACAGGCTTATTTTTGAACAAATACACATTAGAGGCTCTTCGTCTTCACCAGAAGCTTTTAGGACATCAAAATTGTTAAATTTTGCTTGGTTTATCTTTACTTTTGTTTTCCCTGCCTACATACTGACAGCATCCCATCACTAGCATTAACAAGCATTTTCTGGTGAGTTTCCATCTCTCCACTTAAAGGGGAGAAAGAAACATTACTTGGGGGGTGGCGCTGGTGGCTGAAAGGAGTAGGGTGCTGGCCCTATATACAGGAGGTGGCGGGTTCAAACCCAGCCCCGGCCAAAAAGTGCAAAAAAGTAGAAACATTATTTGGGCACCTCTGTTTCCTGCCACTCTGTTAGGCTTTATTTGTAGTTTTCCTCATATAATTCTTACAATCCATAAGCCAAGAATCTCACCCAGGATCACACATCTTACCAGTAGCAGAGCTGGGATTCAAACCGAGGTCTTTGTGATTTCAGAGCTCACAGAGGTTCAGCTTTCCCTGAAAGCAAATCTCACATTCCTGTCATCAAAAGAGTAATGTGCCCCCAGTCCTGTAGACTATGAGTTTTCCAAGTCCAGAATCATAAAGTCCCATTAAACTGGTACCTCCCCCTGAGCTCAGTAAACCATGTGAGTTGCCTAAACCACCAGCTTCCAGAGAAGAGGGAAATATAGTCACCATCCACATAACAGTGAGATATGAAGAAATATGTGCCTTTTCTTCCTATATCAGCTTCTTTGGTGGCCTGAGGAAAAGGAGGAGGGGAGGCACTCAGCCAAGAGAGGTGAATTATGGACCGTCCCAGAGTCCATAATAACATTTCCCATTCCCAGAAGTATCTCTTAACTGTAGGAATTCTGAGAAAATGATTCATTTAGTTGTCATCCAATAGATGTTCACTGAGCACCTACTATGTGCCTAGTACTAGGCACTAGGTGCTGGGGCCAAAAAAGTGAACAAATCAGTCACAGTTTCTGTCCTCAGAAAGCTAGCAGAGGGGAACAATGCCGGGGTTCAGAGGCATTTGTCCAGTAATAGCATCTCTCGGCACACTACCTTAAATTTAGGGCTGAGGCACTTTTGTGGGAGGAGGAGGAGAAGGGGGAGTAAAGGAAACCAAACTCGTTGCTATGCAACCATGATGATTTATTCTTAGCCAGAGCAGGGAAAGCTTGGTGCAGAGAGTGGGAGGGGGGTGGAGAGGAGAAGGGAGGGAGGCCAGGGGAGCACAGAGTGGGAGGCAAAGTGGTATGCAGAGAGGCTACACACACAGGTCTCTCCCCACACAGTCACTCACAAATGGAGCTCCAGCGAACCATGCTCTCCAGAGGTAGTCAGAATATTGTAGGGAAAGCCCCAAGAACCACTGAAAAACCTTATTCTTGGCCCTGAAATTAACTTTCAGGTACATTACCAGGACTGCACTAAATACCAAAAAGCAACAAAGAACAACATAAAGGTTCATAACACAGCCTTTAGGCTCCCACCAGGGAGCAGGACTCATACGCATAGTTGACCAATAAACATTTATTAAGCACTTCCTCTGAGTTCATTCAACACTGTGCAGGAAGCTGTGGTGGCAGAGACAGCCCCCAGCCCAAAGGTGGCCATGACAAGGACTGCATGGTGCTGCCAGACACTGCCTGGAACCCAGGACTGAGAGCTAGACCTGGCTCGGCCACTTATCCTTATCTCCTCTCAGGCACCTGCTCTCTGAATTGTGAGACTGAAACTAAACAATTCTTCCAAGTTGGACATGCCCTGTGCCTTTGGCATCATAAATGCTACAGGATCTCTGTGGCAGCAGAGTTGAGTATCAAGTAGAATACTCAGGAAATGCTGCTCAGAAGGGGAAGGATTGGAGAATGGAGCGGGGAGGGAGGCTAGGGATACATTAGGGACCTATACCTAATGATAAAGAATAGTTTCTCTGTTTTTGGAGTTCAAACAGCCAAGCTTCAGGGAGGTTGAGTAATTTGCTCAAAGCCACACAGCAGAGCCGCAATTCAAACCCAGATGTTCATAGCCCCAAAGCCGGTGCATACTGGACCACACTGCTTGGGTAGAAAAATGCTGCGAGGGAGATGGGGGAAACGGTTACCGACATACTGAGAAATAGCCAGGATTAATGAGAGAAAATTCCTGAAGACTGGCTGCGACTGGAAGGAGGGTGTGTTGAGCAGAAAGAATGAGAACCAGGCAGTCACTAACCAACACCTTTCATTGCGCTAAGTGCTATGGAAAAGACAATTTGCAACCAAGGAGATAAAATGTGAAAATTAACAATTAGTGAAATGCTACAGAAAGTGTCCAAAAAGCTGTACAAAAATAAATCATAGTATGGTTTAAATGGAAGAACAATTGCTTCCAATTGTGGTGGCCACAGGAAACTTTGTGGAGGAAGGGGATTGGATGTAGGCCTTAAAGAATTCAGGGAGAAAATGGAGGAGGAGAGGCAAAGAGAGGTCAGGACATCTGGAAAAGAAAATATCTAACCAGCAAGAGAAAAAGCAGGAAATACACTCTGTGGAAGACCACTCTGCTTAAAGGAGAGAGCCAGTGGGAAACAGGAGAGAAAACTTGACTTGGATGAGACTAGAGAGAGCCATGGCTGACAAGGTGAGGATTTGGATCTTTAACCAGAGGGTATGAAAAACCTCTGACTGTGCTTGAGTGAGGAAAGAAATGGTTAAAAGAGATGAAGAATAGAAAACCAGCCACACTCAGAGAGCCAGGGAAGGGTCTGGTGGGTGTGGGATGAAAAGAACCAGTACTAGGGGTGTTGTTTGCTGGGGAGTCAAAGAATGGTTGGTTTCCTGGGCATTTCAAGGACAGGTAGATTAGTCCTGGTGACCAGGCACCTGGAGAATGGAAATCAACGTTAACCCAGGCCTCAAACCAACAGCATGATGGTACCATGTGCAAAACCAGAGGGCCCAGCAAAAAATAAAATTTGGGGAGAAAGTGGTAATTAGGTAAGTTCTATCTTATACACCAAGGTTTCTCTAGGATATCCAAATGAAACAATCATTAAACACAAACTTGGGAAAAGGAAACCTGAGGCTGGAGGAGGGGGAGATGAGGTCACCCATCACTCTGATGAGACTAACCCCTCCCCTGTTCCTTAAGCCCCCAAGAAAGGCAGGACAGCTGCTTTGTGATGAGAAACTGTATATCTTGGTAAGAGAAGTCACAAGGACGACAGAAACAGAATCCCAGAGCCAACACTTTATGATTCCTATCAATAGAGTGAGTGAAGCTTTTAAACAAGGTCTAACCTAGAAGAATCAGGTCCACTTCCCTCTCCAAGCAGCCCTAATCACCAGAGACACAGAAGAGAGAACCCTGCTAGCCTGAATTACCGTGTGACAATGTGGGACCTTTGAGGTACAATATGAAAGTTAAGAGGGCAGGACATCCCCAGACAGCATTGCAAAGTACGACAGATAAGCCACCTCTCCCTCCCATGGAGGGCAATAAGAGAGAGCAAGATGCACCAGTAGACTTGACGTGAGAAACCAGGAAGCACTTTCAGATGATGCAGAAATTCCCCGTTAGCCCACCTATGCTTCCTTTTTGTCCCCACACTCTCATGAAATTATTCTTTGAAAGATGACCATGACCTCCTAACATACAAACCCCATGGTTCTAGCTCACTCCCCAGTCCTCCAATGCCCTCACCTCCCTGTACAGAGATCCCCAGGTACCCTGAGCTCCCTACCATGTCTCAAGCCACTCTCATATTCCTCGTCACTGTGCCCTAAGATTCTGCTTCTCTTCTCCCTGCACAAACTCTCCTTGGCCCTCCCTACCAAGACAGAGAGACTGCTGTCTAGCAGTTAATAGCAAAGCAGGATGGAGTGGTTCAGAAGAGTCTCTACCATTCAGGGACCAGCACACAGCTGGTGTACACTACAATGCAAGGGGAATAAAGGAACCAATATGTTAAAGTGCTGGCCTAAGAGTGACTCAAGAGGCTCACTCCACAGGAAGCTATATCAGGCATAGTACTTTGTTCTGTTTCTAAGGAAGCTTCACTTACCTTTGACACACAGACACCTGTTCAGCACATTTCCTCCAAAGAACAACTTAAAGAGAATGTCATCAGCCTCAGAGCCTCTTTGCCTCCTCATTACTCTGGTCTTTTGTATCCAAGGAGACATGGATTTCACAAAGGACCACAACACCATAAGAAAAAAGGAAGGCACTGGGCTCCATAGATGGAACCTGAAAAGAGAACTTGTCTCAGCCACAAAGGGACTTTCCCCACTGCACCAGCTTCCCCAGCCTCCTGCTTCAGGCCCTCCAGCATGGCTCCTGACCCCCACTCCTTGTACTGATTATCTTTGCAATGGACTCTATCTGTTGCCTCAGGTCTGTATTACACGTGCCATGATATATGCATACACCAAGTATATGAGAGAGCACCATATCTCCACCTTTGGGTTCCCTCCCACTAACATCTTTCCTTTTCCCCACAGTAGAAGTACCATAGAGATGAATACCATGTGCTCCCCAACAAGCTGGAAGCTCTCTGAGGACCAAAGCCATGGCTAGGAATCACTCCCTCTGTACTCACACTTCCCTTCAGTATGCAGGGTAACACTCTGCCATGCAGATACCCCAGTCTATGCTGGTGACTGATATGCAAAGAGGACTAAAAGGCTGCAGGACCTTCATTGAAGGGGGGATGAGAATATGTGCGTAAACAAGGAAAGGTAGAGGGAGAGGAGACAAGAGAGAGGAAGAACTTGAGTGAATTCTTCATAGCCTTGGTGGCTTTCTTATACCTTTTTAATCTTTGGTCCTGCCACTGATCATCAAGATTTGCCCTTTGATCTGCTCCTCCATCTCTGCACATTGAGCTTGAAACACTGATATTTGTCAGATATTCTGAGCACCAGAACCTATGCAAGGAAGTTATCAAGGCAACAGAAGGGATATCAAAGCTCTTTGGTATAAATACTCGTAGGTGATGGCACTGGTGGAGTAGTGAGTGCAGATACAGCCTGCCCTTCCCCTTTATTAACATGGCTGACTTCAAAGTTGGGGAAATGGAAGAGTAGGTTCCTCCAAAGACCAGCTAAGCTGCTGTCTAATGGTGATCTAGCAGAGAGAGAGAACTTTGCAGTTCTAATTAAATGCTCAACTCCCACTGACCAGAATGTGGGTGGGGGGAGAGGGAAAGCTACAGGAGGGTAGAAGTGGCACAAATTGTGGAAAGGGATGCCTGAAACCACAGTGCCCAGATGTGGCACAGAACAGGCCCTGTGAACCTTGAGATACAACCCTGATGGGGTCCTTTGGGAACATTGGAAGAGTCTAGGGCAGTGGTTCTCAACCTTCCTAATGCCGTGGCTCTTTAATACAGTTCCTGTGGGTCGCAGGTTGAGAACTGCTGGTCTAGGTCCTTACACTCTGACAAGAGCTATTCTAACCACCCTTGTTCCCTACATTTCTTCTCAGAACCACAAAAGCACAAAACACACAGAAGATCCTTAAAATCAAACATCCACATCCCAGTGCTGTTCAGAGAAGGCTGTGCTACTCTCACCCCTGCCCTCAGCAGATACCATTAGTTTCAGACAGTCATCCCAGCCAACACCCTGGATCCAGCCCACACCCACAGCACCATTTTTAGTGCTTTCTCTTCTCTACACATTGGCCTTCTCATCACTTAAAGGGAAGAGAGATTGTCTCCTCTCCTTCCAACCTCCAATATTTCTGGAAAAGGTAAAAATAACACAAACTCTGCCTGTGAGGACTCCTTGGAGGAACTCTTGTAAGAAGTAGTCAGTACCGGTAGCTCCCTTGCCGGAAGACTGCATCCTCAGTTTAGTCCTTAGGGGTCCCAGCTCTCATGCTTGGTGAGGACAATCTGAGCCAAAGTAGCACATGCTCATCTCCCCTTTTCATCTGCATCCTACATCTTCCCACATACGCTTCACTGCACCCACAATTAGTTATTCCCTCATTTGGAGTCCCACCCCACACCTCTGCTCACACCATCACCACAGTGCATCTCACACTCACTCATCCTGCAGGACCAGCCCGCAGGCCACACAGCCAGCAGGACTCTTCTACTTACTTTTGTAGACTTGCCATCTGCACTAGTCATTTAACACTTAACCTCACGTTGTATTTTATCACTAATTAATTTTTTCCTGCCAGTAAACCTCATGGCTGTTAGAGGGCCAGAAATTCTATGCAGAGGTTCAAGACAGCCAGGAAGATTCTGGAGTCATAACCCAGGACACAGATACTTGGTGCAGGATGTGACCGGGGAAAAGATGGTCACAGATGTAAATATTCCAGAGTATTTGTTATAAAGTTGGTGATTCCACTCTTTAATGTTATACCTTGTTTGTGCAGCACAGGAAACAGAGGAGATATGAGTGGTAGAAACATGGCTTAGTGATGTCAGAGATGGGAAATGGGGTCCTGAACCACTTTGGAAGAGTCGGGGAAAGAGGTGGTGGAGCAGAGCAGCTGAGGGAATTTGGACAACTAGAAAGAATGTTTTAGGCCACAACAGGGATGATGTGTGTTCCTGGCAGGAAACTGGTATTATCTCTCCCTGTGAGGAGATTCCACAGACCAACAAACTCTCTTCTCCTCCCAGGGCAGACACCAGGCCCACCCCCAGTGTAAGAGCTGGCTCCCCGAGAGCTGGCCCAGTACCACTGTAAGAGGCACTGGTTTTGCTAGCTGTTGGGTCAAGGTTCAAATCTGGATTCCACTCTCACCTAGCAACCTCAGCAACTTGGTAAAATTTGGTCAGCATTTACTACTCTTGCTCTAGGGTTCAGGGGTCCCCAGACCAGCACCATTAGCAAGAACTTCTGAGAAGTGCAAATTCTGGGGCTCATCCCAGACCTGCTGAGTCAGAAACTCTCAGCTAGGGTAGGGCCAACAACCTGTGTTTTAACAAACTGTCCAAGTGAGTCTGATATATGCTCAAATTTCAACACTACTGATTTATACCCTGGGGATACACAAAAATAAGAAATCCACAACCTAAACCATCAGTTCTTAGTCCTGACTACACATTAAAATCATCTGAGGAGCTTTAAAATAATGCCAGTCTAGGTATTGGTCTATCGTAGACCAATTCTATTAGAACCTCTAGGAGTGGGAAAGTGATCATAATGCAACATGCCGAGGGCAAGGCCTGAACAAGGTGGGCAGGCATCTGAGACAAGGCACTGCAGTAAGATCAGAGCAAGTGACTTCCCCTCCATGCCTCTGCTTTCTCATCTGTAAAACGGAGAGTATAACATCCCTCTTGCAGGACTGTTGAGAATTACATGAGATGATATATGGAAATGCCTGGCGTAACTATAGTAGATGCTCTGTCTGTGTCAGTTACCTCCCTGCCCCAGACCGAGCCCCTTGTTGCCCTTTAGCTGAGCAGAAGGCTGATGTGTTTAAAATGTCCCCTATATCAGTCCATCATCATGGACCCCTCCCCACCAAGGAAAAATTTCATGACTTAAGGCAAGAGCTCTCTTCAGTAGCTGTCTCAACAGTCACCATCCTGAAAAACAGCCTGGGTCTTTGGCAACAAGACTGTCACCAGAGGGCAGCTCACGGTGCCGACTCCAATCCTCTAAAACCCACCAACTGTTTTAAAGAACCCCTCTTTGAAGCAACTTGATAAAGGACACTTGAGTTACATTAGGAACACATCCTATCCCTGCCCCTCTCAAACTCTTTTTGCCTGTGGTTTCAGCAAGTCCACTGGCTCAGGGTGAGATCTCCAGCAGCCCCTGCTTTCCCAGGCTCTAAAGCAGAATCCTTCATTATTCAATCTCCCTCCCCAACAAATGTGAACTAGAGGGGATTTGGTAATAATCCCAAATTCATCTACTCACTTCCTTCCCATAAGACACAGGACTAGGTCTGCAGTCACAGGCAACACCCTGGGTGTGCTCCCACAATGCCATGGATCCATAGGCAGCCCCTATGGCCTCCTGAATTGAACACAGCAATGGGGGATATCCATTTCTATGTTTATCCTAGCAGATACTAAACATTGTTGGTCTCCTCTGCTGTACAAGCTTCATTGTCATTTTAAATAAAAAGCAAGCAAATTGTGCCATTACTTCATAGGCAAACCTTGTGTTTCAGAGGAGGAGGGGTTTTTTTTTGTTTTTTTTTTTAACTAAAGCACTATCCCTCAAGCTTTCCCAGATTTGGTTCTCTCTTCCCTAGATTATACCAAATGAGCTGGGCTGTTTTCAAAAACCAAATTAGCACTCAAAGAGCAAAGTTTTGAAGTTGTGTCACCACTAAGGATAATTTTTAAAAATTAAAAATTAAAAAACAAAACCCTATGCCATCAGATCGAACCACAGTTCCCTGAACACAGATCCCAAACGATGAGAAGAAAGGCAGCACCAGGGCGTCAGTTACCCTCAGGGGCCTGCTTTGAGGGGGATACCCTCTCAGGGGGAGCAGTCAGTGAAGCAGTGGGTCATGCCATCACCTCCTAGGGGCCTCAGAAACCAAACCTCTACACCAAATAAGGTGGGAGAGACGACAGAGAGAAGGATGGATTTGACTTCAGAGAAAAGAGTTAGACATGCCAGAAGCAGGAACCAGGAACACCCCCTCTAAGAGGCTGGGGTTGCCGGGGAAAAATGATGTCTTCAGAGCCCAAGGCCTGGCCTAGTTCCCCACCTCTGACCCACAAAGCTCTCAGAGAAGAACTCAGAAGGTGAGACAGGAGCAAAAATCTTTGCCAAAACAGTTGTAGAGAAGCAGGAAAAATAAAGATGCCACAAAGTTTTTCCCAGTTCTCTTAGCCAAAAGTCCCTGCTGGCCCCTGCTGACCCCTCCTGGCCCCATCATCTTCCCCTTCTTTCCCAAGTCCTGCCATTTGCAAAATCAGATCTCTGCCCAGGCTGGCCAGAGAAGAATAAGATATCTTCTCCTGGCTCTGCAGCCTTAAAAATTTTTGGCCAAGCAAGAAGCCTAGGCAATGGGATGAGGGGGCCTGGGGGAGAGATGGCACCACAGTGCTCACCTCCCAGTGCTGGAGGCTCCCTCTCACTGGTTTTTCCTCCTGACATCAGTGTTCTCACTAGCTCAGGTGACAGCCCCTGGGTTCTGTAAGCACTGATTGAGCTGTTTTCAAAGCCCTCAGGAAAACCTGGCCAATACCAGAAGATTACCAATATGCAGCTTTGCTTGTCAAGGTGTGTCAGGTGGGGGTCCAAAGAAGCAAAGGGAGGTGGGAGGGACAGGAAAGGGATATGCAACTCAGGCAGCACTCTGCCATCTGTACTAATGGTAGAAAGAGATACTGGTCATCAAAACGAGGGAGAATCAATAATTCAGAATAACAGATATTATTTGTTAGAAGGTAACATGATTTTTGGCAGCTGAGTTGTCTTCTTGAAGATCTATTTGCTCAAAAATGAATTTCGATTTCCTGAACACAAAAACTATGAGTGGTACGAAACAGCCACATGAAAAGAAGACAGTTCAAGATTTAAAATTGACTGTCTAATACACATATAGAAAGAACCAAGAATTGGCTGTGTGGGGAAGACACACAGAAGTTAAAACTGAGAAGGATCTAAGATAGCAGTTCTCAACCTGTGGGTCACAACTCCTTTGGGGGGCAAACGACCCTTTCACAGGAGTTGCCTAAATACACCCTGCATATCAGATACTTACATTTCGATTCATAGCAGTAGCAAAATTACAATTATGAAGTAGCAATGAAAATAATTTTATGGTTGGGGGTCACCACAACCTGAGTAACCGTATTAAAGGATCACGGCATTAGGAAGGTTAAGAACCACTGATCTGAGACATCATCTAGTTCCCCATTTTACAAATGAGAAACTAAGGCCCAGGGAAGGAAAGGGATGGCCTTATATCACGTGGTTATTTAGAAGAAGAGCCAGAAACTGGACCCAGATTGTCTGAGCAGAGCACTTGAACCATCCCCCTGAACAAATGATGCTGCTGACCAATGTATCACCTTGACCTTGCAAGCCTACTCATAGTCGCTGCTTCTGGAATCACCATATTTCCCTTGACACAAATCACATCATAGGTTCCTGCACCTTGATGTCATAGCTACCACTCACAGCCCTAGGCTGAGTAACAAAATGATTCATAAATCATTGCCCAATTATTTCAAATCATAGCCTGGCCTTTGACAGGAGCACCTTGTATGATTCAAATCAGTAGCTGCTATCAATTTCATCAAGTTCAAGTACAATATTAAATCTTGGTACTCTTATTTTTTGCAAAACTCTTTGCTATCTTGTATTAATTTTGCTATCTTGCTAATTATCCCCATAGTTCAAAGGTAGAGGAGGGACTTAAATATCAATCCTATTCATATGCTTCCCTGAAGAACTTATCCATAAGTAGATGGCTGGCAATTAGGGCTGGGAGACTATACTCATAACAAAGGCCTCCAGAGTCCCAGGCCTGAACTCTTTCCAGAGCAAGCAGGAAGCAGGAGTAAGAAGTTAAAATTCACAGCAAGTTTCAGGGGCAAGAACTGTAAGGAAATCATTGTCTTAACACTACCAGACAAAAAGAAGACACAGGAGACTGCGGCAAATAACTCAGCATCACACTTCAGTAATATCTCCTTTTCCTTTTTCTTTGCTTTTTTATTAAAGCATAGCCTACATAGAGTAAAGTATACAAATCTTACGGGAACAGCTAGGTAAAATTTTGCATATGTATACACTAATCCAACCACCATCCAAACCAAGACTCAGGACATTTACAGCTACCCAAAAAGCTCCCTCATGCCCCCTTCCAGTTAAGAATAGCCATTATTCTGACCTCTACCCCATACTTTAGGTTTGCTTATTGATATAAAAGGGAGAATACAAAAAATATATATTTTTTAATTTCAGATTGATAAATCCCACCCAGTGTGTATTCTCTTATGTCTGGCTTCTTTCCTCAACCTTCTATTTATAAAATTCCTCTATGATGATAGTGTGACAATAATGTACTCTTTATCTTCTCTATATAACATTTTGTTGCATTGATATGCAATGTATTTATCCATTCTATTGTTGCTGGAACCAATATTTTGGTTGTTTTCAGTTTGTTATTGTTATGAATAAAGTTGATATGAATATTCTTGTACATGTTTGGATGAACATAAACACTCAAGTCTATCAGGAATATCCAGATATAGAATTGTGGAGTCTCTGGGTACACATATTACCAAGTTTTTTTCAAAGTGATTCTACCAATATACACTTCCACCAGTCAAGAAAGTTCCCCAAGTTCCACATCTTCACCAACCCTTGGTGGTATTGGTAAAGACTCCTTTTTAAAGCATCACTGGGAAACAAGGTACCTCAGATATGTTTCTAAATAACTGATCAGAGTCCTTTAAAGCAGATGTAAAAAAAAATTCTAACAGTTTTACTTTTTGAACAGAAAAAAAAAACACATAACCATGGCAGTGTACACCAGGATGTACAAAGAGCTATCCACACACTCTATTAAAGATCTAGGGATTTCACCACCTCTTCCTCCATGGGTAGACATCACCAAAGTATCAGCAAGCCAGAGCACCTCCCTCTAATCTCTATCCTAGGAAATAGTGAAGATGACCCAATCAGAAGCCTTAATTTATACACAATCATATGTTAATAAGTTTTTTTTGCATCATGCGTGGGCTTCCTGCTGTGGAAAGGCTATAGCTATGTACTAGATGTAAAGTATGCCCTATGAATTAATAAGTGAGTAATTACTCATTTCATTTGTTTTTATGTGGCTCACTTATCAAATAATCACCCTACCTTTATAATATAAATATAAAATAATGCAATACAATATAATATATAATCACTTATTATATGTTACTGAGCTAGACATTCTGGAAGTCACAAAGAAAGTCAACAAGGCTTCCTTTGAGGGGGTGGGACCCTAGGATAAATCACATGGAATGTTATCATCTGCCTTCCTCTTCTCATTTTCCCACTCAATCTCTTTCATAGATGAAATGAAGTTAAAATAAACATCAGTGATGAGCTTGGCCTTTGCAGGAAAAACAAGTCCTAAAAGAGACTTCCTGGGGAATAAAAATGGAAGAGACGAGAGTACCCCTGTCCAGAGGACCAAGATGATAAATGAAATGGATAGATAAAAGTTAGGTTGATCTTCTTTTAGAACAGAAGACCATGTTTCACCTTACCCCTCCTTCTCTGACCTCCACCTCCCACCACCTTCCTTCTCCCCAGCTACTCCCTCAGGTGCCACTGTCCAAGTGACCAAAGAAGAGTGTTACATCCCACATCTAACCACCAAGTGCAGTGCCTAACATAAGACATATTCCCTGACCTTATAAAATGTGCCAACCTTAAAGAATATATCTCTGGTGATCACCAAATACAGGGTACAGTCTAGAGGAGAAGTCACTATGGACAAGCTTTAAACTGGTCTTTAAAGCAGAGAAGACTTAAGGCAGAGCAGTGAAACAGAAGTGGCGCATGTCTGCCCCTCTAACAGAGCAAAAGACAAGAGTAGGAAGAAACATGGGATTCTTGGGATCTGTGACCAGGACATGCCTATCTAAGAGGCTTTCCATGCCCTGATGATGCTGGGGTACCATTCAGCTAATGCTCCAGAGTATGGCCAGACTCCTTCACTCAAACAAAAGCTGCCTGATCACAATAACTATGATTTTTAGGGATTTTTTTTTAATAGTCTCACATGAACATGCTGGATGAGGCTGTCACAATCATAGTTTCTGGCTTGGCTTTCCCATGTCAAATGCAAATGACTGTGCAAGACTCCATTTTTCTGGATTGGAGAATTATTTCTATACTTGTGCTGAGATGTGACCAAATCCATAGGGCAGGTAACACTGGGGGGTGGGAGGGTACAGGACAGGACAGGGAAGAAGCACGTGTGGGTCAGACTATGAAATGACTCTAGATCCCAGGGCCCTGCAGGACCAGTTGAAAAGGGCAGAGACAGCATCTGAGTAGGAGACATATAGAAACACCTCAGTACAACACCAGAGCCACTGCAGGAAGATAATTCTTGGATTACAGTGCTTCCTTGCACCAAGCTCACTTATTCTCCAGATCTCTTTTTGGACCTAAATCAAGGTTTTGCAGGGCTCTGTTGTCTTGTTCCATCATGGAGGACTAATTTCTTCTTGTCACCGGTTTAAATTTTCATTTGGTTTTCCTGCTTCTTTGTCTTATCAATTCAGAGCAAACACCTCTCCTCTTCATGGGCAAAAGTAAAACTACCACCTTTTGAATGCCAGTCAGTACAATGGGATTAGGCTGAGACTTCTATTCTGAGCCCAAAAATTCATTTCACTTCAGCCTTCTGTCTTCATCGATGTTTGTCACTTACATAATCTCTACAAGACTCCTCTCTTTTCCAGGTACAAACACCTTTTAAAATACAAAAAGTAACAAGCAGAGGGAAGAGTGAGGAACAGCCCCCAGTTAAACAAGCATATCATTAGCTGAAAGCTTCTTTGTCTCATCATCCTAATCTTTTGGTTTTCTCCATTCATGAATTCATGTCATTCCATTGATAAATGTGACTTACAGGTATAATGAGTAACTTGAGAAGAATCAGAGTGTGACACATCGGTAAGTGCTTCCTGAGGGTGAGGGATGGCTTTAGTCATCGCTGCCTCCCTTAGTGCCTACCACAAACCTGCCACACACCAAAGTACCTAATAAATATTTAGGGAATCCATGAATGAAGAGAGGTGATAACTGAGAAACTCAAAACATACTGTAGACATCAAAGACATAAATTCTTAAAGGATACAAAATAATGGGCTGGTTCAGCCTATGAAACTGTGGAATAAGAGCAATAAAGTAAATGAAGCATAAAAGGAAGAAAAAAATTAAGGAGACACAAGAATCAACCAAAAAGTATAATGCATTGACAAAAAGACTGTGATAGTAATGACTGCTGTCCTCACCATCTGAAGGACTTCAAGTACAAATGAAATGGTATAGCTTTACATTACTCTAGATCAGTAGTTCTAGTAGTTCTAGTACTTCTCAACCTTCCTAATGCCGCAACCCTTTAATATAGTTCCTGTGGGTCACGACCCACAGGCTGAAAACTGCTGCTCTAGATGGTTGAACTAAAATTAACACACCTAAATTATAATAAAATCAAATTCCAATTACATAAAATAATTTACTAGCAATTAGATCTAACAATAAAACGGGTTGTTTTGTGGGGACAGGAGCAAATCACTATCATCAGAAATCATCTAGAGGCAATTTATGTCTTAAGTGGGAAGTCAGAAGTAAATGGATTATAAGATCTCAGTTATAACTAAGACTTTATTCATCTAGAACTCTGTAGTCAAAAATAGATAATAAAATCAAGCAAAGCAGGGCAGCGCCTGTGGCTCAATGAGTAGGGTGCCAGCCCCATATACCGAGGGTGGCGGGTTCCAACCCAGCCCTGGCCAAACTGCAATAAAAAAAATAGCCAGGCATTGCAGCAGGCACCTATAGACCCAGATACTTGGGAGGCTAAGGCAGGAGAATCGCCTGAGCCCAAGAGCTGGAGGTTGCTGTGAGTTGTGACATCACGGCACTCTACCAAGGGTGACAAAGTGAGACTCTGTCTCTAAAAAAAAAATCAAGCAAAGCAGACTTCCTAGGAGAGGAATATTGGAAAAGATTGGGGTCGGATTGGAAAAAAAGTTAACACAGAATGACAAATTAGCCTAGTTTAGAAACTAAGTACATGATGGAGTATAGGACCCAGATACCTAAGGGGAAGAGGATTCAAAAAATCACTCGGTATGACTATGTCAGGAAACCTTCAGTTCCAAAGGTATTATTCTCTACTACCTACCATCTACTGTCTACTTAGAGTAAATTAGAGCCTTCCTAAATTGGTAGATTTAGGATGTTAAGTCAAATTGAAATGTACAAATCTTATCAGATACTTAGCAAGTTGATGCAGTATGGAGAGGCCATAGAGTTGCAAACTTCAGGAAGCCAACAACAAGGCAAGTATAGCCCATAAATCTGTAATCAATTTGCAACTTGCGAATGGTAGTCTTTGAGCTGCTGCCATAAAAGTGCCAATCATGGCAGGCTTGGACTCTTGTCATTATTGAACCAGGGTCATTATTTTATAAAGCCTATATTGTGGTTGAGCCAGACAACAGCACTTTCTTTCATTTTGTTTGGACAATGACCAAAAACAAGTCACTTCACTCTGACTTAAAGAGTATTGTGCCCATCTGTTCACAATTGATGGGGAAAATTGAGGAGTGGAATGTGCCAGGCACTCTTGGACAATCTCACGGAAGTGAGCTGGGGGCTTTCTTGGCCATTTGCCATGTGACAATGATTCCTTCATCTGTGAACATGTGGACTTGATGAAACTGTCACTTGGAGAGCATGGTACAACAGGGGTTGGGCCATTCCATTTCCAAAAGGAAATTTACATAAGTTATAGCAAAGGAATAGCTATAGATTTTGTTATATCATGAGAAATTGAGGTCATGTAACTTTGTATAATCCCTCCTAGGAGAATCTGGCCTTGTGCCCCAAATTAGAAAGGGAAAGTTATGGTTAGATGTCATTCATATCAATCATCTCTGGTTTAAAACAAGAAGGCAAATCACCTCAAAGGAGAAGAGTGGCCAGGGGATGTCCTAAGACCACAGACAAACCTCTATTGTCCACCTCTCCTAAGATGGAGCAGTGGTAGACAGCACAAAGGGGCCACAAATATTTGTTTAGACTTTGAAAACTGCTCCATTATTGAAGGACGGAAACCTCACCAATAGTGGCTTGGGGTTATATTGGATTACAGGTATTTCTTAACATAATTGAGGAAAGAAAATAAAGGAATATTACTGTAAAATCCTTCCAACTGATGTCTGTCAACTTTGAAAATTTTCACTTGTGACTCATTTTTTAAATAGAGAAAGGGAAAAAAAAACTACTAATTTGAGACCTGGCAAAAGCAAGGAAATCTCCCTAATTCTTAGCCAGACATTCCCAAAACCATGATCTTCTTTTATATGACATTTCTACACTGAACATCAAGGTAAACCATGAAAGCAGAAGAGATGCAACTCAAGGCAACCTAGAATTACAAAGGAAGGTGAGCTGCTGCGGTTTGGGGGTAAACCTGGTAGAGTCTTCACCTTCTCCTCCACATCTGCCTTACCGAGTCAGGACCCAAACCAAGATGGGGCCTCAAACTTAAGGATCACCCCTGCTCAAAGTAGAAATATCTTATCAGGAAACCAGTCCTAATTAACCAGAGGGGCTAATGGTATAAAAGTGAGTCATCCAGGCTATTGGCATATCCTCTTTACTTCTCCTATTTCCCTGCTCACAGTGGAATAAAAGGCAAGGAATGGAAGAAATTCACTCCAAGTCATTTTGCTTTGTCTTTTTTTGAGACAGTCTCACTATGTCGCCCTTGGTAGGGTGCTATGGCATCACAGCTCACCGCAACCTCAAACTCTTGGGCTTAAGCAATTCTCTTGCCTCAGTCTCCCAAGTAGCTACAGGTGTCTGCCACAACGCCCAGCTATTTTTTTGTTGCGCTTCTCATTCTTGGTTAGCTGGCCCGGACCAGGCTCAAACTCGCCAGCCTCGGTGCATGTGGCTGGTGCCGTAACCACTGTGCTATGGGCACTGAGATAGTCATTTTGCTTTTTATGGGAAATTGTGCTGAAAACACTTCTAAGAAAGGGGAATTATGTTGCGTGTTAAAATGATGTGTTTGTGTTTCCTCTGGATTCCCTCTAGCCTCCATCAAATGCCCAAGGATAAGGGTGAGTTAGCCTGGATGGTAGTGTCTGCCAACATTGCCAGGTACAGAACACAAAGCCCTCTGCTCACCACCTCAAGCTTCTCCTCTGTGTAACAGCTCAAGGTCACCAACTCCTGGAGGCTTGCTTACCACACTGTCTCTGATCTTGTGCCTCACCCTTCCTTTCAGACATTCCTATTGTGATATCAGCGTTAGAGTCATGTCATATGTATCTGCCTGTTCTCATGATTCGGAGCTAACAACATGGAAAAACAGAGCAGGAGACAATAATTTGAGGTCTCAGATTCATGGCTTATTACTAGCTAAGCAGCCGTGGGTAGGTCTCTTCACTATTTTTTTATTTTTTGTATTTATTTCTTTTTTGCAGTTCGGCCAGGGCCAGGCCTGAACCTGCCACCCTTGGTATATGGGAGCGGTGCCCTACTCACTGAGCAACAGGCACCACCCAGTCTCTTCACTATTTGGGATTCAGTTTCCTCATCTATAAAACAGTGATGATAGTCCGTGCCCTACCTATTCAGAAGACTAATGTGGATTTCAAATGTAATAGCTCACATGAAAGCTTTTTGGAAATTATAAAACATCCTGTTTCTGCTATTGTTGGTACAGAGACTATATCTCTTCCTTATATTGCAGCACCTGAACTTGGCTTATGCCTCCTCTGTGGGTCCAGCCAATTTTGTTTTAAATGTCAGTGAATGTCCCCCTTGTCCCTACAATGTCAGACACAGATCCTCTCCCAAGTGTTACCATATACAGGCATACCTCAGCAATATTACAGGTTTAGTTCCAAACCACCATAATAAAGCAAATATCACAATAAAGTGAGTCATGTGAACATTTTTGCTTCCTAGTGCATATAAAAGTTATGTTTACACTATACTATGTCTATATTAAGTGTGCAAAAGCATTATATCTAAAAACGACGTATGTAATTTAATTAAAAATACTCTTGTTGCCAAAATGCTATCATCTGAGCTTTCAGAGAGTCATAATATTCTTGCTGGTGAACTATCTTGCCTTGAGGTTACTGGCAGCTAATTGATGAGGCTGGTGGCAGCTGAAGGTTGGAGTGGCTATGGCAATTTCTTAAAATAAGGCAACAGTGAAGTTTGCCACATCCATTGACTCTTCCTTTTGTGAAAGATTTCTCAGAAGCATGCAAAGATGTTTGATAGCATTTTACCCACAGTAGAACTTCTTTCAAAATTGGAGTCAATCCTCTCAAATCCTACTATTGCTTTATCAACTAAGTTTATGGAATATTCTAAATCTTTTGTTGTTATCTCAACAGTGTTCACAGTAGCTTTAGCAGGAGTAGATTCTATCTCAAAAAACTACTTTTCTTCTCACATTCTTCAACTCTGTTGGCTGGGTATGATCACTTATGCCTGAAATCCTATACTCTGTGAGGCTAAGATGAGAGAATTGCTTGAGACTAGGAGTTTAAAACCATCTCTACAAAATAACAATGAAAAATTAGGTGGCCATAGTGGCTCATGCCTGTAGTCCTAGTTACATAGGAGGTCAAGGCAGGAAGATTGCTTGAGCCCAGGGGTTTTAGGCTGCAGTGAGCTATGATAATGCCACTACACATTAGCCTGGCAATAGAGTGCTACCCTACCTGAAAAAAAAAGAAAGGCAACTGTTCATCCATTAAAGTTTTATCCTGACACTGAAGCAATTCAGTCACATTTTCAGGCTCCAGTTCTAATTCTAGTTCTCTTGCTATTTCCATCACATTTGTAGTTACTTCCTCTACTGAAGTCTTGAACCTCTCAAAAGGATGGAATACTTCTTTCAAATTCCTATTAGTATTGATATTTTGACCTCCTCTCATGAATAACAAATGTTCCTAATAGCATATAGAATAGTGAATCTTTTGCAGAAAGTTTTCAATTTATTTTGCTCATATCTAGCAGAGGAATCACCACTATTTGTGGCAGTTATAACTTTATGAAATGTACAGTAGAACCTCCATAGTTAACCACCTCTCTACACTGACCATCTCAAGTTGACCTAATTTTTATAGACCAGACATACACCACCTGTACATATCAGGCCTAGTATAACAGGCTAGTTCCTTATATCGACCACCTCTGTATGTTGACCAGCTTGTTACAGTCCCTTGGATGGTCAACTTACAGTAGTTCTACTGTATTACTTTTTTTTTTTTTTTTGAGATAGAGAATTGCTCTGTTACCCTAGTTAGAGAGCCATAGCATCATCGCAGCGTATAGCACCCTCCAATTCCTGGACTAAAGTGATCCTCCTGCCTCAGCCTCCTGAGTAGCTGAGACACGCTATCATGCCCAGCTAATTTGCCTTTTTTTTTTTTTTAGAAATGGGGTCATGCTCTTGCTCAGGCTGGTCTCAAACTCCTGAACTCAAGCAATCCTTATACTTTGACCTCCCAGAGTGCTAGGATTAGAGGCCAAATCCTATTATCAATACATCCAAAATGTATTTCTTAATAAAATTTAAGAGTCAAAATTACTCCTTCTTCCAAGGAGTTGCTGAATGGATGCAGAATGGATGTTATGTTAGCAGGCATAAAGACAACATTAATCTCCTTATATATCTCCATCAGAGCTCTTGAATCACTATGTGCATTGTCAATGAGTAGTAACATTTTAAAAGAAATCTTTTTTCCAAGCAGTAGATCTTCACAGTGGAATTAAAATATTCAGTAAACCCGCCTGTAGTCCCAGCTACTCGGGAGGCTGAGGCAAAAGAATTGCCTAAGTCTAAGCATTAGAGGTTGCTGTGAGCTGTGACACCACGGCACTTTACTGATGGCAACAAAGTGAGACTCTGTCTCTAAAAAAAAAAAAAATTCTGTAAACAGACGTGCTGTCATCCAGGCTTTGTGGATCCAGGAGTTTTAGAATGGTAAATGAGCTCTGATTTTAATTTAAAGTCATCAGCTACATTAGCCCCTAACACAAGAGTCAGCCTATCCTTTGAAGCCAGGCATTGACATCTCCTCTCTAAGTTTGCAAGTCCTAGATGACATATTCTTCCAATAGAAGGCTGCTTCATCTACACTGAAAATCTGTGGTTTAGTGTAACCCTCTTCACTCATTATCTTAGCTAGATTGTCTAGACACCTTGGTACTGCTTCTAATCAATCAGTACTTGCTACTTCCCCTTACATTTTTGTTATGGAAATGGCTTCTTCCCTTCAGTGAACCAACCTCTCTTAGCTTCCAACTTTGCTGCTGCAGCTTCCTTACCTCTCTCAGCCTTCATAGCATTTAAGAGAGTTAGGTCTTTCTCTGGATTAGGTTTTGACTTAAGGGAATGTTGTGGTTAGTTTAATCTTCTATCCAGATCACTAAAACTTTCTCCATATCATCAATAAGGCTATTCCCCTTTATTATTTCTGAAGTAGTACTTTTAATTTCCTTCAGGAACTTTTCTTCTGCATTCACAACTTAGCTCACAGTTTGGTGCAACCTACCTCAGCTTCCTATATGCCTTTTTTACTAAACTTAATCATTTTCAGCTTTTGACTTCAAGTAAGAGGCGTGTAACTCTTCCTTTCACTTGAACACTTAGAAGCCATCATAGGGTTACTAATTGGCCTAATTTCAGTACTGCTGTCTCAAGAAATAGGGAGACTGAAAGAGAGGGAGACGGAGAGGAGACCTGGTCAGTAGAGTAACTGACACACATACAACACGTATCAATTCAGTTTGTAATCTTATATGGGCATGATTTGTTATGCCCCAAAACAATTAAACAGAAACATCATAGATAACTAATCACAGATCACCATAATAGATATAATAATGATGAAGTTTGAAACATCACAAGAATTACCAAAATGTGACACAGAGACATGAAGTGAGTAAATGCTGTTGGAACTATGAAGCACATAGACTTGTTCACCACAGGATTGCCACCAACCTTCTATTTGTTTAAAAAGAAAAAAATGCATTATCTGTGAAGTGTAATAAAGCAAACTACAATAAAATAAAGTACGCGTGTATACTCAGAAGTGAAGCTTCTATACATATCATTATAAAGATGTCCACCAAGAAAGCTTCTGCAGCCTGGCCTAGTGCACCCCAGACATGAGACAGGACCTCAGAATCTGCTGAAGGAGCAGGAGAGGATGCTGAGCCTCCACCAGCACTGTAGGCTGCATTGGTACATCCTACCGCACTGCCCAGAAAGCAAATTCCTCCCATGACAGCAAGGAATGCCCTCTCTATCTCTTTAGCATCACCACATGCAGAACTTCCATCACAACCACTGCTACCAAACTTCCTAGTACCACTCACCTCACTTTCTGAGCAAGTGAAAGGACCAGTACTTTCTCACTAGGACTTGTTCTTAGAGCCTGATTGTCCAACAGAGAGCACCTGGGAGACCAAAAGGAGAAGGATGCTATGCGACATCCAAAGCACTAATTGCCCATCTTCCTTGCCACAATGTGCTGACAGTGTCCTGTTTTGTTTTCTGAGTGTCTGCTAACAGGTTGGCCTGTGATTAGGAGAAGCACTTAAACTGGTACTAACTCTCTCTATACCTTCAAAAGCTGACACCTCCAAGCTGCTTCTTTGTTTTATAACAAAGAAAATGTAATAATTAATAGACTTATGGAGAATTCTAATCCCCGGCCTCTTTCAATGGAGTCTCAAAAACATTCCCAAACCATAAAAATGCTTCAAGTGGAAATAAATTAACATTTCCGGTACTTTATCATACAACCAAGTGCTATGGGCCCCAGAATCAACCTTTTCCTAATGGTCTGATAAAGGAGCTAAGAAATAGTTGAGTGCTAATGGGTGACTCGTACAGTATTTTATAAACATGAAAGAGAAATTAATATCAGAGTGCTATGGAGGTGGCAGTGATCTCCCCAAAACACTTGAAATGTCTTTCCTTGTTTTAAATATCTAATAATTAATTTAATTTAAGCGTGTCTTATTCCATGAGGCTTTCTCTGATCAGTCCAGCATAGAGAAATTAACTCATTCAATATTTGAGTATCAACTGGGTACCAGACACTGTTAGGTTCTGGAGACAGAACAATAAAAAAAGTCAAAATCTCTGTGTAGTGGCTCCATCCTCTGATCTACTCGTAGAAGCAGGGTTTATACCCCTGCATCAAACACAGTTTTTCATAGAAAGCATTTTCCTGGAATTAATAATACTCTCTATTTTACAAAATAATTACTAACATGTCTTTTTAAGCAGCATAAGAATAAAAGCATTTCTGATTTCTTTTATCGTCTCCCAAAAGAAAGTGCTGAAAATATATGTTGAGTGAATAGTTAGCTAATAAATAATATAAAATACATAGTTTTTTTCTTCTATCTAATTTGTAAGTTTCTTTAAAGGCAAGGATTTCTCTGTTCACATTTCTGTCTTCTAGAGCATCCAACACAGTGCTGGGCACATGGCTCACTCCCAGTACATACTTAGTTAAATTCAGTAATTCTGCTAGAAATAGGAGTTCCTCTCCCATGCTAATACTGTTAATCACACTCTAGATTGAGAAAATGGGAGAACCAAGGAAAATAGTAAACACATTTCATTTCTCATATTTTTATAATAAATATGTCTTATTTGAACATTCATCATATACCAAGTTTGTTGGTATAGAATGGTTAGTCCTAAGTGACAGGCCCTCCAACCTGCTGCTAAGCTTTCACACCGTACTGTGTTAGTGAGGGAGGAATAAAGTCATGTTTCATATACAATAACGAATCTAAACCACCTGTACATTGCAAGAAGAAAACCAGAATGAAACAAGAGCAACAAGCCTAACTTTGGATAGCAAGACCACCCCTGAAAACATCCATCATGTCACCTCCACAGGATCTGCCTGCCAAAAGACTCTGAACCCAGGAGTCAGAGCTACCTGCCTGGTCAGGGATACAGGCTACAGCCAAAACTAATCCAGAAAGGCTAGGGACTCTGGGTATCCATGTTGCCCTGCCTACCCATACTTGCTATCTTTTCGTTCACCCTCTTGAATCCATTTTCTGGAATAGCCAGCTTTGCTCTGACAAGGCATAAGAAAGTCAGTCCACTGGAGCTGATCTCTGTGGGAAGATGGGGTAATATCCTTTCATACTGTAGGTGAGATCAGGTGGATTGGTGATGCTCTCCCAATCCCCACAGGCACCTACTGTACTGCCAATAAGCACATTATTAGCATTAGCAAAGCATATCCTGTTAGCAAACAGCCCAGGAATGGCATCGGAACATCCATGTCTCACCTCCCGAGGCACTAACCCCAATTAGAGAGTCTAAGGGTCATCCTTAAAGGAAAATTCAGAGGACTTACCCTGAAGCCCATCCTCCACTTTTCAAATTGCAAAGTATACTAGGACCTTCAACATCAACATTAGCCTGGTGCAATGGCTCACACATGCAATCCCAGAACTTTAGGAGGCCAAGGTAGGAGGATTGCTTGAGGCCAGGAGTTCAAGACCAGCCTAGGAAACAGAGAGAGACCTTCTCTCTACAAAATAAAAATAAAATTAGTCAGGCATGGTGAGGTGTATGCCATAGTCTTAGCTACGCAGGAGGCTAAGGCAGGAGGATTTCTTGAACCCAGGAGTCTGAGGCTGCAATGAACTATGATGATGCCACCAAACTCTACCCTAGGCCATAGAGATCTGTCTCTTTTAAAATCAACCATTGATTGGTCATATTAAATGACCAAAACGTAAATCCCCCTTTCTATCCCATTTTTTATCCCAGAAATAGTGCTAGACTTTGCTTCAAAGAGAGTCTTACCACATCTGAATAATCTGATCCCTGCTTATGTTGGGTCAACCTTACAACAGTCCCGCCTCCTTCCCCATCTCTGTGCTCTAGAACAGATCCTGAAGAAACAGCTCTTGGAAGCCAGCAATAGCATTTAGTCATGCAAAACAGGGAGCTGACTTCATTTTCCTCAATAAATATTTCATTAAGATTCAGAGAAATAAGAGAAACCTTATTCATGAGATTTATGTTTGTCTTAATGATTCACAGCATAATTTGTTCCAATTAAATATTTATTTTAACATCTCCATGGGTCTGAAAACTTCTGCCCATTCATCAGTGAGTCTTCATAACATCAGTACCCTCACAGATGTGAAGACACTGGGAGAAGACTCATTCTTCTCCAAAGTGGAAGTTTTCCTTTCCAGCTCCCTCTTAAAGGGGAGCCTTTGCCACACCTGTGCCATGGTTGCACTCTCTGACATAAGCCCCAGCACCCAGCTAGTCAGGCTCTACTTCTACTGCCTCTTGCCTTGCATATCTCAATCCTTCACATAGTCTTAAAAAATCTTGCCTGCTCAGAGACATCTCCCAGACACAGAATTCCAGAGAATTCTGGATGGAGGGCTGGAAGGAGGGGAGGAAGAAAGCTGGGCTCTCATTATAGTATGTTGAAAGGAACTGGAACTGGCAAAAAGAGCTCAGGGTTCAAGTGCCAATGTCACTACTTCACGGATACACACAGTCTCAAGACAGTCACTTACCTGGCTGTTTCCTACAGGTAAAATTTACTAAATGTAGATTCTAAGTGTCTGAACACAATAACTAAGAAAATGTCATGAAGGCTACGTTAACCAGTTCGATGAAAATATTTCAAATTGTATATATAAAGCCAGCACACTGTACCCCACGATTGCATTAATGTATACAGCTCTGATTTAATAAAAAAAAAAAAAGAAAGAAAGAAAGAAAGAAAAAAATGGGGAAATAAATACTGTCAGAAAAACCAAATGAGATGATGGGCATGCTTTATAAACTGTGAAGAATTATAATTACCTACCAGGTTGTGACAATCAAATGAGAAATGTATTTCCAGTGTTTAGAACAAACTTGGTATATAATGAATGTTAAAATAACACATAGTTATTATAAGAATATGAGAAATAAATTGTGTTTACTTTTATTAGAATTCAATGACTGTTTAGGCCTCACCACTTCATTTACAAATGGCCTATGTAAACATTTCCTACTTATCTGATACACAAATGTGCAGAACTTTTAGTGATACCCAAGGCCTAACAAGGAGACAGAGGGTCTCCTGTACATATGTATATGTTCCACCTTAAACTGTTCACATTTCCATACATCTTTGCGATCTCATGAAGAAACTGTCTCTCCCACAGAGATGGCATAATCCTCACTCAGTTGGTAAAGCTTCCTAGATCCTAAAAAAAGCATTCCCTGTTTATTTCACAGGGAGTATTCTAAGCTACCCGACCCCTTTGGCCCCAAGAACAGCCTCCATCAAGTGGCAGCCAGAGCCATCTGCCATCTGTGGTCCCTCTGTCCTACCGCCTAGCTGAAAGCCCCACCACTTAGTCTCCCCCAAATCTGGCCCTGGAACATATGGAAGTGTCTCCTGCATGCCCATAAATGTTTCTGGGGGCTGGAAACTTTAGCACTCACACTCTCCTCTGCCTCCCCCAGTGTCAGCCCTTGGAGAGGCTTCCTAGGTGATCCCTGGGAGGAGACAGGTCAGATCTGGGAGGGGGCAATGAATGGCTTCCCAAAACAGCTTGAAACCCAAATGACTATACCATCAGCATTAATTAAATGTCATTTCCAAAATTTTTAAATCCCTGGCACTGTGAGAAAGATTTACTATGCTAAAGCAAAAAGGACTTCTGAAAAGTAATTATAAAGGCTTATGAGTTAATAATGGCTTTGTACCTTGTACTACCAGAGCTAATTCCATTATCTAAGAAACTAGAAACTAAAGTTCAGTAGTTTGGTGAATGTCCCAATCCACAGCTCCTGAAAGAAGGTACCAACAGCCCTCTTGGCTACCACACCATGTTAAGTACTTCTCTCCTCCAGGAAGCCATCCCAGAATATCTCCCAGCAAGTGTGAGTCATGCCATTCACTCAAGACACCACCCAACCCACACACACAGTCTTAATGTTCCTCTACTTCTTCCGGAAGAATCTTAAATTAACACAAGGGTGCACTATTTTAGCACTCATAAAAGAATCAGCTGAGTATTATTAGCCAAGAGGAAAATGAATGAACTGTTGGAGACGCCAAGGCACTGCCAGGTCAGAGCAGTTCTGGGTAGAGACCACTTTCTTAGCATCTTTCAAATCAGACCAATTCTGCCTTCCTCAGAGATACCCTTAAGAAATGTTTTAGTTATCTGAATATTAAATGCTTTGCTGATTCCTTTCCCCCTATATGCTCAGGAAAAAAACACCATTATTTTTCTTTTCCATAAAAGAAATTACTAGTATAAACTCTCAGCTCAGAGCAACAGGTCAACAGACTACTCTGTCCACAAACCAGCCATCCATTCTCCTCTCTCTGAGCTGCTGCAGATCAGAACGAAGCCTGTGATGTTTGAAATCTGATCTTCCATCTGCCACCTGATCTTCCATCTGCCACTTTCCCAATTCAACAGGGACCAGGGGCTGGAAGACAGAGCAAGGAAAGTCTCCAGGGGTCCACTTGGTGATGAGCAGATGTTAATTCGGACTCCAAATGGGGTAGAGGTAATTCTGTTTCAAAGCAAGAAGAGGCCTAAGGTTACAGCCAAATATACTTTGGTGGTCAAAGGAGACTCCAACATGTTACTGAACAGTCCAACACCTTACTTTGCTTACAGCTCCCTAGGGTACAGTTACAGTTGTCCCCACTTATCCGTGGTTTTGCTTTCCATAGTTTCGGTTATACATGGTATAGTACAATAAAGTATTTAGAGCAGTGGTTCTCAACCTTCCTAATGCTGCAACCCTGTATACGGTTCCTCATGTTGTGGTGACCCCCAACCATAAAATTATTTTCGTTGCTACTTCATAACTGTAATTTTGCTACTGTTATGAATCATAATGTAAATATCTGATATGCAGGATGTATTTAGGCGACCCCTGTGAAAGAAGCATTTGACCCCCAAAGGGGTCGCGACCCACAGGTTGAGAACCACTGATTTAGAGAGAGACCACATGCACATAAATTTTATTATAGTACTGTATATTATTAGACTTGTCCTACTGTATTATTAGATATTATTTTTAAGCTCTCACTGTGCCTAATTTAAAGACTAAACTTTATAATAGGTATGTATGCATAGAAAAAACATAGTATATCCAGGTTTTTGTACTATCTGCAGTTTCAGGCATCCACTGGGATCTTGGAACTCATCCTCTTGGACAAGGGGGAGGAAGGGAACTATTGTATCTTCATCAGTTTCCACAAGGAGGAGGGAAAAGAACAGAAGATACAAAATAAGAAAAGCAAGGTTAGAATCCTAATTATACATAGCATTATACAAGCTGAAAGACTTTGGCAAGTCACTTAACTTCTTTGAGCCTCAGTTTCCTGATCTGTAAAATAGGATCTATGCTATTGAGAGGGTTGAGATAAGCACCTAGGATAGTTCCTAGTACATAGGAAGTTCTTAAACAATGTCAAAAAAACTAAATTACAGTGCGGTCATTATCAACAGGCCAGATTCTCCAGATTCTTTTTTTAGAAGAGTTAGATTTTTGTTATCCATCTATACTTTCCTTGCTGGCCCTTGCATGACTAATAAAATGCTTCTGAGAGACCACCAGTTTTATCTGTCCACCAGAGGGAGAACCCGGGACTGAATGACTCACCTGAATCACTCAGCCCCTCTCTACGGCAAAGACCCCAACACCTTTCAGGACCCAGCCTACTACTGCTCCTGGCCCAGTTCTCCAAACACATCTGGGCATAGAGTACTGGGGACAGAGCTCCAACTCCAAGCAGACAATATTTATTTATAAGGCTGAACAAAAGATTCTTTTTTTTTTTTTTTTTTGAGACAGAGTCTCAAGCTGTCACCCAGAGTAGAGTGCCAGGCATCACAACTCACAGCAACCTCTAACTCTTGGGCTTAAATGATTCTCTTGCCTCAGCCTCCCAAGTAGCTGAGACCACAGGCGCCCACCACAACACCCAGCTATTTTTTTTATTGTTGTTGTTGCAGATGTCATTATTGTTTTAGCAGGCCTGGGCCAGGTTTGACCCCGCCAGCCTCGGTGTATGTGCCTGGCACCCTACCCACTGAGCTACGGGTACCATCCACCAAATTTGATTCTTTATAGTCCATACCATGATAAATAGATCTTATCCTTTAAAAATGCATCCCCATTTCAGTCGACAATCCTATCTTCCACATGTAGAAATGTTCCTGGAACCAAGGTCTGTTTCTGGAAACCAATTTAAATTCATGAAGCTTCTATTATTTATAATAAAATAGAAGTAAAGTTGGCTGAAGCAAAGATCTACATTCCCAAGATCACTGACCACTCATTTAATAGTTGCTGCCCCTAACTATCACCCAAACCACAAGCTGCCCTTGGCTCAACTTCCCTGCAGGAACCCTGGTCATTCAGAAGTACCAAGACAAAGCTTAAAAAGTAAGGGAAGCAAACAGCATTAAATCAAGGAACACACTGTCTTCAGCCAAGGTCAGCATCCAGGAGGGGCAGCAGGGCTTGGACAGTGGCAGAAAGACTCCACCCATCCAGCAGTTTGAACAGAAGCCCTCTTCCAGCCAGAGACAGAGAGCTGCTAATCTGACGCACACCCAAAACAGAGACATGGGTAAAAATAAAATTACAATTGCTCCCGTGAGAAGAAGGCCAGGAAGAGAACATATTGAAACAATCATGGCCTGTAGCCCTGCCTAACACCAGTGCTGCTAAGTGACCTCAGCCAGAGACAGGGAAAGACTGATCAAGTTACTTTCCTTGCCCAAAATCTCCCAGAGGCTGCCCATAGACTACTAAATAAAATCCTAAGTCTCTAGCATGGGACATAAAGCCCACTCAGCCAACCTTTCCAGCTTTCTCATAATTCCAAATCCCCTGCATATATACTCTCAATGCATATCCATATAAAGACTATTTCTCAAACTTTCCCTTTCCTCTGATGCCCTCTTCTAGCTCTGCAAGTCCAGCTTCTACCCATCTTTTATGGCAGTGGTTCTCAACCTTCCTAAAGCCGCAACCCTTTAATACAATTCCTGTGGGTCACAACCCACAGGCTGAGAACCCCTGTTTTAAGGCCTTGCAAGGTCAAGCCCACAAGCGAAATTCTTCTCTTCCTCTTCTCTGCTCCCAGAGCACTTTCTTACTAATCCTTTCCCTTCACTGTAATTCCCACGAAAACAAAGACCCTGCCTGTCTTGTTCACACTTACAACAGTGCCTAGGCAGTATAGGTATTCAATAAATAACTGTTAAATTAAAGAATACTACCTCATTGCCAAGAAGTTTCTTCTGTGACTTGAGTTTTATGGTTCTCACCAGACAAGACGTCCTCATTAACAGAAGCAATTCAAATTTCTCTGATTTTGGCTTGATCGTCTTTCTCATGTTGTACCTGAGCCCCTGAAAAGTCTCATTCCATCATGTCTAGGAGCACTACTCTCTGCATGTTCCCCCTTTCTCACAAAGCAGTATCAGTCACACCTGCCACATCCTTCCTCACCTGCTCTGGCTGCCGGCTGTTGCTGGAAGATACCTAAAGTGCCTGCATCTGACCCAGCGTGGAGTACTGGCTCCAGGCTCTCAAATCCCCAACACTCCAACTGCCAAATAGCCTAAGCTCCTACAGTCTTCTCCACTCTGTGCCTATAGACCAGCATCACTTGTCCCCACGTGTCTCCCAGAGACCTCATGAAAACAACTCTGGCACCTTCTGCACCATGCTCCTCTCCTCGGGGCTCAGGTACAAGCCCTTGGCAGTAGCTAGAGAAGAATGTCTGGGAAGAGGGCTCATGGTCTCTCAAAACCCATTTTCTCCTTCTCCCCATTCAAATCCATCTTATAAGCAGGTACCCAGGGGTAACATTTCTCTCTGATGAAATGGCCAGGATATATGCAAATGCCCACAGTGGTTACTGTGCAGACTAAAACTACACTTCTGTACCCCTGTTCCAAGCAGCTACCTCAGGCCTGGTCCCTCATCTCTCTATCTGAGGTGGTGAAAAAGAACTGACTATACCCACCTTTTCTATTTAAAGAAGCAAACCCTTCCTCTTATCTTCCTCTTAAAAATATTTCTAGTGGGGCCAACTATTTATCCTTCTAACATCTCCCTCTCTGGGGGGAGAGAGACATTCACCATGGCCCTTGGATCCGTCTCTCCCTAAGTGGTCAATAAGAATGGATTTCAGCAGATACTGCCCAGAGCCTGGAGATTTATCAACGCTAAAGCCTTCTAATGTCTGCCTGTTGGTACGTCCATTATTCTGGATTGGGCCATTCAAGCCCTTAAGCCCTTAATGGAGAAGGAACTCCAGTGAGACAGGATGCACCTTGAGTCTGGCTGTCTGAGCCAGCAGGAGAGAGCAAGTGAACTGCCCTCGCCCCCCAGAAGCAGCACAGCTCAGCCAGGTGGCCAATAGCCTCAAGGTAGGGCAACTGAGTACACAGGCAGCCTGAGGCTCAACTTTTCCTCATGGTTTTGGACCAAACTTAAAAGAAAAATGGAAGCTGGTCTTTGACTCTTTTCCTCAACCCAACTCTTGATTATCTCTCTGAAAGTTCATGTCTTTTCAAGCACGTTCTGTCTTCCCAACCCTGTCCTTCATAGGCTTCTACAATCATTCTGCCACCCTTTTCTTATCCAAAAGTAAGATTTTAGGCAATATAAGAATGAATAGCTAACACTTACTAAGCATTTAATATGTAATATCACTTAATCTTTACAATAACCCTATGAGGTAAATATGATACATTGAGCATCATATAAATGAAGAAACCAAGGCCTAGAGAGGCTTAGTAATGTGCCTAATGTCACACAGTAGGAGGTGGTGGAGTTGTAAGCTAAACCAGGCCATTTTGATTTCAAAGCCTCCTCACACACTTACTAACCATTCAGAATAGTGCCTGACAAGGAAGTCAATCAGCAAAATAAGCCCACCACTGAACTTGATGCTTCTAAACTTTACAAAGCTTTAGGTTTTTCCTCAGTTTCTTAAGGATCCTGGTCACATGAATCAATAGCTCTAAGTGGTAGGGTTGAAGGATGAAATGGCATGGAGGTAATAAGAGGGAACAGAACCCAGGTATAGATGTACTTCCAATTCACTTTCACCCCACTTGTCCTCACCCTCTCCCAAAACCCAGCTACACTCAGCTATCCATAACTGAAAATATCAACCCATGTACACTTTCAAACTGCTTGTCACATCTTCTTTGGGCATCTTGTTTGAGGGACTTCCTAGAACAAGCTACTTGTGGCCAATGATGGACTGAGAAGGGGAACTTCAAGGATGAGGTAAAGCCACAGGATAAGGAAAAGAGAGGGAGGGAAAATGGATCCCAAACCTGTGGAAGGGTAGGGTCAGAAAGTGAGCCTCCTTTTCTCAAATACTATGGAGGGGCCAGCTGGGAGCAGGCAAGATAAATTCTCCTCCTTCTGGGGCCTCTCGTCCCAAAGGTAGAATGTAGAGTTCTTCTAGTTACTGAAAGGCAGGGAGCAAGCCAGCACTTAGGAAAGGTTGTCTTTGTACTCTCATACCTCACCTTCTGTGGCTCCCTGCTGCCAAGTACCAAGGGAATATATTAGAGCAAGGACAGCCTTCCAACCCTGCCAGGAAAATGACGCCATGTTTCCAAGGTCTGGGAGGATTCTTAAGCCTTAATGTTTTCCTTTTTCTGTGCACTGCAGACCACCTCTACTAGAAACACATGGAAGGAGCCAGCTCACCCAGAGGATCCATGTGACTCTGTCAGATGCATGAGTTTTTATACAATATGCATTTATAGAAGTAATTTGTAATGTGTTTAAGTTTTTTGAATAATTTCCAATAAAGCCATTCTTCCTGCTGTATAATATTTATTTAATGTTTGTGATTAAATATATTACATTTTGATCATAGGCTATTCCCAATTTATATAGTTTTTAAGCTACTAAGTGTATTTTTAAGGAATATGCCCCCAAATTTCCTGAATATTTTCTTTAGGTTTGGCTCCACATTTTCTTGCATCCTTCAGAGCATGAAGGTCCCTAGAACAAGAACTATGACTACACTTGTTAATCTTTAATCCTAGTTGAGCACAGAGTGTGTTAGTCGCAGTCTATTGCCTACCCAGTGGCCATTTATCCCAAATTCCTTGCTTAAAGACTGACATTTTGTTCAGAAATCAAGCATCCATGCACTTCACAGGAAGTGGAGTCAACTTCCAGCCCCACAGGGTAAATGCTGATTATGTTATACCAATCATGGAAATTACATCCCCTTCCAGTGACTTGTTTAGGAATTGGTGCTGAAATTATATCCTTTGAGACATGACAAAAAGTCTCCTTAAGGACATCTGGGAAAGGTTTTCTTGCTCTTAATGAGACCTATGTGAATGCACGCAAGGAGAAACAGGCTCTTTCCATTGTCAGTTCTGCAAATATGGGTAGTGTTACAGCAGCCATCTTGGGACTGTAAGGCTGGAAGAGCGAAAGACACCAGGAATTGGGGCCCTAGGAGTTCCATTTCTTTTAGTGGCAAGCTAAGTGACTAGACCAACCTTCTCATTGAGGACAATTGCTTGTGTTTGTTTTTAAACTCTTACAAGCATTAAAGAACTAATAAGATAAAAAAAAAATTACTAGGTCCAATTTTAGTAGTTGAATATTCAAAGAGGCAGTCTTAAAACACAAAGCAACTTTTGCCCTGAGAACATGTCTGGATCTGCAAGAAACCAAGCTGTGCTTTTGACAACCAAGAGGAGTGAGGGATCAGAAATCAAAGTTCAGGGCCTGCCCAGGGAGAAAACTTTGATAAACAATATCCACTCTATGCTACTAGACAGAGAGGTTCACACTCAAGGTAAAGTTAGCCTAGATAAACTAGCTCTCTTGCAAACTTGAAACCCAGTTGCCTATAACCTAGGTCCAAGGAATCTCAAGTATTCACTCAGATTAAGGTAGAACTGGGTTGGTAACGGATGTGTCAAAAGGAAACAAAAATCATCGCAGGAGAAAGTTACCATTCTTGGTCTTAGAATTATTCATAAAAAATCTTTTCAAAAATAGTGACCTGGACACAAAGATAACCAAAATGCAAGGAAAAAAATACACCATGAATAAGAATCATTAGGAACAACAGAATATAGAAAGAGACCCACATTTATAGTAATCATTTCTTCACAGTGTACATATACATCAAAGCATTGCATCACATGTGATAAATACATTCCATTTTTTATTTGTCAATATTAATTCAATAAAGCTGGAAGAGAAGAAGAAATATGCCCTCAAAGACTTCAGATATTAAACTTTATAACCAAATACTATACACAAATATGATTACTATGGTCAATGAAATAAAAAATAAGCTTGAAATTTTTTTTCATAAAATTGAAAAATAAAAATTATTTGGAAAAAAATTAAATAGGGATTCTACCACTAAAAATATAATCGAAATTAAGAAGCCAATAAATACCTTGAATTACAGATATAACTGAATAGAGAAAAACTGGAAAATCAGAGGAAACTATCTAGAATTATTCATAGATAAAACTATGAAAAATAAAAGTAATAATAAGAAATATAGAAGATACAGTGAGAAATTTCAACATATAATCAGTTGGTATCTCAAAAGGAAAGAGAGAAAAAACAGAAATAATGGCTAAAAATCTTCCAAAACTGAACTATAATGTTTTATAGATGTAAGAAATCCAAAGAACCTAAGTAGACTGAATAACAAGAAGTTGGTGATGATGTTGGGTCTCTAATTTCCAAATTTCTTGTAAGAGAAGCAAAAGGAGAAGCAGGAGGAGAGGAAGAGGAGGAGAAGCAGCAGGCAGGAGCTGGGGGGAAGAAATGTATTTATGGTTCAAGCCATTTAGAGTTTGGGCTCAGTTACCTGCAGCTAAAAGCATCCTAAACTAAATGATATTCATGGTGAGAATAAAGCAGCTGCCATTTATTGAATGTCTGCTATGTGGCATAGACTGTATATAAATTTCAATTTTGTGTAATTCCACACAAAAACCTTATGAGGTCGTATATATCAGTCAAGACAGGCTTGGTAGACATACAGATACAAACCACCCCAAAATCTTAATAACTTAACAGAAAATAGGATTATTTCTTACACATACTACATGTTCAACATAATCTGGCAGAGAGCTATGATCAACACAGTCAACTCAAGGTCCCAGGCTTGATGAGGATTTATCCCAACAGAGGTATAATCCATGAAACAGTGGAATAATGAGGTAAATAGTATATTAGTTTGTAATTTAATGAAATATTTGACTTCTGCTCACATTTCATTGGCCAAATCAAGTCATGTGACCAAAGTCTGGGGTAGGTAGAGAGCTGGAAGTAGTTATGGAATAGCACTAAAGACTACCACAAATAGATATTATCCTCATTCTCTGAATGATGAAACAGACTCAGAAATGTATTTTGTCACTAGTTAGATAAATCAAGAAGATACTAATTCATATGTTTTCCTGAAAGAGTTACTAACATAACTATTTTGGTAGTAAGGTAGTGAGAGGAGAAATGTACCAAAGATATGATCTCTGAGAAGCCAAGCACAGTCTCCAGTGGGCTCTTGGTCTAAGCCAGAACCCACTAGGGCAGAGTATGAGACGAAGAAAAACAGGGAGGAAATATACTAGTTCTTGCTTTGTTCTGCAAGGGTAAGACTGCACTGCTATTGTCCAAATAGAGAGCATGTGCATATACGTAGTAGGGGCTCTCACTATCTTATATATTCCAGGTGTGCAAGATGTGGTTAAGCGGGGGGAAATAAGCCCATATAATTGGGTTGGTCATGCCAAGTTTCTTAACTTCGATCTTTGCAGGTACAGGACGTTTGCCAAAGCTACACAGACCCATCATCTCCAAACATACGAGAAGGAGCCGCCTTGCTCTCTTTGGTCAAGACCTTTGTATGAGCTGGATTTTCCAGGCTCTAATGAGCAGAAAATCCCCTGCCTCTTTCCATACCTAGTGATGACACTGTTCACTGCCCTCTCCCAGCACCTCACTGCTATTGGCTGCACAGCCTCTGCCAGTCCAATCCAGTCTCCTGCAGACACAGCAGCATCCATCTGGGATTGTTTCCCTGTAGCAGGGAAGGAGTCAACACCAGGGGTTCTTACTACGTGCTGGTTTATTCCTTCACAGGATGAAGCAGCAGTTAAAGGGAAGGGGAGGGGAGGGAAGGCCTAGAAAACAAGCTGTGGTGGGCTAGAGACTGGTGGAAAAAAATGTTTCTATAATTTCAACTACTTTCCAACCACACTGTCTCTAGCTGAGCCCCCTGGGCGAAAGGTCTATATATTACTTGGGATGGGAGATTATAACCTTAATTATGTCTTGAAGCATTTGACTATATTCATCCTGAAACTTCCAGCAGGGAAAAAAAAAATGTGGTTTCCATTACAGTATCACTGAGGGACTTGCGTTGGGATCATTAAAATAAAAACACTGATGAGTAAGCCATGGCATTTTGTCTCTAAGACTTAACGTCCTTCTTCCACCCCTAACCCTGTACTTTATTTTGAGACAAGCTTAAAATAGTCTATAAAATATGGAGCTCATTATCCCATCTAACAGATTCGTTTAACATGAATGTAGATTAAAAGCTCTAGGCTGATTCTTCCTGCTAGCCTGTGTTTATAAGGAAGACACTCCTCTGCTTTGCCCTGGGCTGGGTTCTTTACAGCACAATTCTGCAATAGCCTAGAGGAGGCAGGAGGTACCACTTCCAGCTCTACTCAGCTTATTTTTCATGATAATAACAAGGAAACATAAATATGATCCTGCTTTGGGGGCTTCTTAGAAATTGTACTTAGGGTCTTAAAAAGCTGAACTCAAGCCAGAAACCCCTTAATCCTGTGAATTCTCCTGTCTGCCCATTCTTTCACATACAATGACTATATCAGGGATACTGAGTACATTAAAAGGGATAGAGTTGAGTTGAATCCAGCGGGGCTATAAGGGAAAGAGTTCTCAACTTGGAGGGTTTTGCTCTGGCTTCATATCTAGCCTCATCCAATAGCTAACTGAATGATTCTGGGAAGTGAGGTCATCTCTTTGAGCTTCAGTTTCCTCATGTCTTCAGTGACAGATCTCTTCTAACTCATTCTCTTTCTCCATGTACAAGCACCATCTTCTCTGTGGACTCTCCTCCAGGGCCCAGCACAGGACTTCGCATAGGAGGGAGGGAGGACAGATCTCTTGGTTGCACTGACAGTTACCTCCAAGCTGGCCCTGGGAGATGTGTTCAGTGATAGAGAATCCTAGTGAGGGACCTCCCTCTTGCCCTATACTTTCTAGTCATAGGTTCTGAGTCCCTTCAGTTATCTCATTTACACATTGAAAATTAACACCATCCACATCACAGGGTTGAGGGAGGTAAGAACAAAGAAGGTAAGGATCTATCCAAGGACTCAAAGTACCCCACTTCTCCAATTTCAACCCGTGACATCACCTGCTCTTTTGCTAAGAATATTGAGGCCATCTGAAGTGCATTTCCTCATTTTTCCCATTTTCTACTTAAAACAATCATTTTCTAAGCACTCCTTCCTTCCTTCCTTCCCAAAGAGGAAGCATACCCCTCCTCCAGTCTACCACTTCCATCTGTACTCTTTATTCAACCCATTCCTACCTCCCCCGGGCCATCACTGCACTTTACAGCACTTATCACAAGCTGCTATTATAAATTCAACTGTTGCTTGACTTGTGTATTATCTGCCTCATTCAGTAGAATGTAACCTTCATAGAGACTTCATGCCTTATTCATGCTGTATCCCTAGCAAATAACACAGTGCCTGAAATATTGTCAATGCTCAATGAATATTTATTGAATGGATAAATAAATCCATTTCTGTTCATCATTTTTAAACTTTTCCTCCAGCCTCAAATATATTCAGGCCTCCCTGCTTTAACAAAATCACCACTTGACCCAAATGTCCCACCAACTACCACTCTATTTTTACCTCTCGTTTTCTGACATATTTCTCAAACAAACAATGTATGCCTGCCACTGCCTCATCTTCACCACCTCCTCCCACTGCAATCTGGTTTCTCCTCATCGAGGTGCTGAAACAATGCAGTAGGTAGTCACCAGTGCCTTCTGTTACCAAATCCCTCAGCATTGTCCCATCTTCATGCCCATGATGTTCCTAACTGTCCCTTCTCCTCTATTCCCATGAACTTATTGTAGCATAGCTCTCCTTCTATCATTAAAGACTACTCATCCCATCTCTGATCCTGTCTCCCTAGTCAGCTCTTTACTAATACTCCACCTGCTCTGGCTTCTCTCTGTCTTTCCTGAGCTAATATCAATTTCACTATCACTCTAGTCAGATGACTCAAAAGTACGCATCTCCTCCTCAACCACTCCCCAGAAACACAGAGTGTTTAAAGAAACTGGGCACCTCATGACCATGTAAAACTCAGAAGTTTCTGCCCAGGTGCAGTGGCTCATGCCTGTAATCCCAGCATTCTGGGAGGCTGAGGTGGGTGGATTGTTTGAGCTCAGGAGTTCGAGACCAGCCTGAGCAGGAGCAAGATCCCATCTCTACTAAAAAACTAGAAAAAAAAATGAGCCAGGTGTTGTGACAGGTGCCTGTTGTCCCAACTATTTGGGAGACAGAGGCAAGAAGATCACTTGAGCCCAAGAGTTTGAGGTTGTTCTGAGTTATGACACCATGCCGTTCTACCTAGGGCAACTGAGTGAGACTCTGTCTCAAAAATAAATAAATAAAACTCAGTTTCTAAATCCCTTTGCCAACACCCACAATCCTACTCCTCTTTTCAGACTAAAAGTGTTACTGTTGCCACTCCTCTAGTCAAACCTAAGCATAGAAGCTTTACGCATCCTTGAATATGAAGAGTGAGAAATCCCTATTACTCTCTGATATTATCTCATACATCCTCCTCTTCCTTTCCACAAGTTCTTCCTGTGCATTCAGATTTATCATTAAGGAATACTATCAGCACCTTCCCCTGCGACTTCTTCTCTGTCTTACCTTTCAGATACACAGACCTTCTTTTTCCTTTCAGCTACCCAACTCCTCAACCCCATCTGTGCTTCTGCCCATGCTTTACTGACGAGAAGGCTTGGCTTCACCATCTTCACACAGGCTCTTATTCATCCTGCATCTCCAAGCTGAATACTTTTTTTAATTGAATGCTACTACCCTGCCTGACATGCAAGCAAGAATCTTCACAAGGTAGTCCCAAGCTATCTTCTCAACTTCACTCTTACTACACAGATGCTCCAGGCAGTCTGGTTTAGTCATCATTCCCCAAGTACATTTTATATTCCCTGATTTCCATCTTTATAATGAAGTACCTTTAATGCTTAAGTCAGTTCTCTACTTTTTATTCTACTGTCATTGTATTATCTCTTGCGTTATTTATTATTGTCTAACTTCTCCATTAGTCTATAAAGCTTCATGAAGAACACTGTCTTCTTCACTACTCTATTTCCAGGGCCTTGACTAGAACAAGGCACACAGTGGGTCTTCAGAAGGCATTCATCGAATGAATAAACATTCTTCTTTCATTCAGATGCAATTATTTCTCCCTTTTGTGAATTCACAGCACTCCATTAGCAGTTCAACGTGAAATAGTACCTTGTGGAATCAGGACATGCTATAGGTGTCATAAGTATATATTCTGTAGATATTTCAAGCACTATCCACATGGAAGCATGAAACATTAAAGCTAGAAGAGAACCCCTTTTTTACATAATCTGTCACTTGGTAGAGTGGTCAACAGAGACTCAGAGAGGTTAGCTACTGTTGATTTTTGATCTTTCAGGAAACCTTCAAGAGTTTGAATTCTAAGCTCCCCAAGAGGCAGGAAACCTACCTCCTACCCACAAACACTTCCTGCTATGCCTGGGCCCTTAGTCAATATCATTACTACTGCCATTAATAATAACCAGATTATCTATTGCTTTGATGGTTTCTTTGATAACAAGCCACCAGAGTCCACAAAGCCATCACTTAAACTGGCAGTCCAGCCGGTGGTCCACCCAGAGACACAGTTGTCCCTCACTACCCCTCAGTTTTCAGCAATCGCTGGATATGCCACAACAGAAGAGCAGGCCCTGGGAGGCCATGCCACACCCAGGGGAGTGCTGTCTCACTGTTCTCACATCACAGTAACCTCCACCGCACTGGATAGAAACATCACACCAGGACCTCACAAAGCAGCTATCAGTGTCCTTCCCTCAGGACGTGGCCTAGATACACCTTGTCTGGGGAATCTCACACCATAGACACGACACCCCAGAGATCTGCTCTACTACCTGATGGGACAGTGTCTAGACGCCCAGTTAAACATGCATGCTACAGAGACAGGTGTAGGAGATGACCCACCCTAGACAGGAGTCAGGGGTCCTAGACCCTGATTTTTCTCTTAGCAGATTTTAAACTTTGGCAATATACTTAATGTCTACAAGCCTGTTTCCTGTATGCAATGTGAAAACTGCTGTGGCCTATCTCAAAAAGGTATAATGAGGACCAAAGGGGTAAGATATTTGGAATTATCAATAATCTCAGTTCTTTTTCCTCTTTAACAATGCTGTGACAATCACTTGCTCCCTGGAGAGTTCAGATACTTTGTTAGCCCAAGTTATTTATTAGGTTTTTTATTAGGATACAACCTTGAACTAGGTGTCTAGGTGAAAATACAAAGGAATGGTAGGGATAAGGACCCATCTCAGGGAAGCTCCACTCTCAATGGAGGGAAATGGCACCCTAATAGCTGCAGAAATTCAAGAGGACAAGCACACGCTTACTGAGTACTTAGTGGTACCAGACACTGGCCACATACGTTAATTCCTGCAAGGCTCACAACCACCTTAGTATATATCATTAACACCCACAGGAGCACATCAGGATCACAGAACACAGAACACTGGTCTTACACCTAAGCACCCACAAGTTTCTGAACATACAGGTACGATTAGTCAGGGAAGCATTCTCTGAAGGACATAGGGGTAAAGAGGTTGAAAAGGAAAAGAATGTGGATTAACTGTAAGAAGAGTGTTTGGACATTTCAAGAAGAAGCATAAAATACAAAACTTGCTATTTGTAGAACAATGGGGAATTGTTCTGTAATACTGTTTCAAGTGGCCCTGTGATCAAACTGTTTATCAGACAAGAGGCCTGGTTTATTTAGAAAAGTGATCTTGTGCCAAAACCCAATTATATAAATTTAACACGTATATATTTGTGACTTAAAAAGCTAATTTAAAATAACTTCTTTATGTATTATAGGAATATTCAGCTCAAATGGGAAGGTGATTACAGCCTAAACCCCTCTAATTAGAAAACTCCAGCACAGGAAAATTACCCAAAGTGCTTTTCTTACACATGCTGTGTGCTTTTCTCTTATTTTTCCCACTAACTATATAGGAGGGAATGAACAAGTCCCAAAGGGTGGCTGAAAGAAGCCACATATCATGCTGGGCACACATACCTAATAGTTAAGAATAGGGCAAGCCAAAGCAAGGTGGGTATCGGAGTCCATAGCAGGCTAAGACGAGTTACAAGCAGATGATCAAGACACCAAGACTGACCCAGTTAGGAGCCAGAGTTGTGCAGATAACTAAACAGTATGCAAGCCAAAGACAGGGCATCTGTCAGTGATGGGAAACCAGGGCCCAGAAAAAACCTGCAGGCATGGTGAAGACAAGACCAAAGAGGAGGTAAGCACAAAGATCAAGGAACCCTCACAACCAAGGCCACGAGATCCAACTGTGTCTTGGCCCTGAACTGCACCTGGACGGAAATAGTCCTTGAATCAGAATGTTTAGGAGATCTGAAGGTTGGCACAGTAGAGAATGGCCAATCAGGGAGAAATGATTGTTAGTGAAAAACCCAAGTAGATTCCTGGCCAAGGTAGAGCCCAAAACCATGAAGGTTTGTGGACAGTTATTTTCTTTACCTCCCATCTATCTTGAAAGGGAAAAGAGATTTTTCTTTCTCTAATTCTATGAGGATACGGCAGTTCCCGCATATTTTCTGATATGAGTTATACTAAGCAAGTAAGAAAAGGATTTTTCTACAGTGACAGACCACCTTCCCTATCCCCAAAACCCAAGGAAACCAGAACTGAGAGCAATAAACTCAAAGCAAGCTGGGGTCAGACAACCTTCTGAAACACAGGTAAATTGTTTTCCTGGGAATATGAAGGAAGGAAGGCCAGCGTTTAGCTACAAAGTGATAAAAAACATTTGAAGTTTGCAAAGAAAGCTGCATGAATTGTACCCAAAGGATTATGTTCTTTTATTTACCTTTTGTTTCTTAGTACATTGCTGTGTATACTCTACTATTCTCATATAGTGACTTATTTCCTCGTTTACTTTGTTATTTGGCACAAGAGTCCTTTTTGTCTTTTACTCTCCTGGCATCTATATAAAGCTTGACAACAAGCAGTTCTCAACCCTGGTTGCCATTAAAATGACCTACAGAGCTTCTTAAAAATGCCAGTGTCCTATCCCCCTTTTTAACTATTCTATTTAATTGGCTGGGATAGGGGAGTTGTAGGGGAGGAACTAGACATTGTGATTTTTAAGATCTACCAGATGTTTCTCATGTACATCGAGGAAAGAGAACCAGTTGGTTTATGGTCCAGAATCCAAAGCATTTTGTGGTAAAGTAGCCACAGGAATATGGTCAAAGCACCAAGTAGATAGTCCCATTTGCCTGTTTTTGTTGTCTGTGCTGTCAAAGTTTTAGACATAAAATGTTTGTCTAGACCAATGTACTGAAAAGTTTCCCCTATGATTTTGCCTAGTAGTTTTATAATTTCAGGTATTATGTTTTTAATCCACTTGCTTTATGTGTATGGTAAGAGATAAGAGTCTTGTTTCAATCTTCTGCATATAGATGTCCAATTGTCCCAGCACCATTTATTGAAGAGAGCATCCTTTCTCCCATGTATGTTCTTGGCACATTTGTCAAAACTAAAAGGCTTCTACACAACAAAGAAAACAATCAACAGAGTGAAGATACAACCTATAGAATATGACGAAATATTTGCAAGTCATTCATTCAACAAGGGGGTGATATTTGTAATATCAAGGAACTTAAAGAACTTGATAGCAAATAATCTCACTAAAAATGGGCAAAGAATTGAGATATTTCTCAAAAGAAGACATACAAATGGTCAACAGGCATGTCAAAAATACTCAGTATCACTAATCATAAGGGGAATGTAAATCAAAACCACAATGAAATATCATCTCACCCCAGTTACAATGGCTGTTATTAGAAAGAAAAAACAACAGATGCTGGCAAGGATGCAGAGAAAAAGAAACCCTTATGTGCTGTTGATGGGAATTTAAGTTAGTATATCCATTATGGAAAACAGAATGGAGGTTTCTCAAAAAACTAAAAATATTCCAGTAATCCCACTACTGTTTTTCCAAAGGAAATGAAATTAGTCTATCAAAAGGATACCTGCCCCTTTTGTGTTTATTGCAGCACTATATGGAATCAACCCAAGTGTGTATCAACAGATGAATGGATAAAGAAAGTGTGGAATATATGCACAATAATATTCAGCCATAAAAAGCAATGAAATCCTGTCATTTGCAGCAACATGGATACTGGAGGTCATGGTGTTAAGTGAAATAAGAGAGCCATGGAAATACAAATATTGTATGTTCTCACTCATCCAGGAGCTAACAATGTTGATCTCATGGAGGTTGAGTTAGAACAATCATTACCAGAGGCTGGTAATAGAGTTGAGGGGGTATAAAAGAGGTTGGTTAACGAGTACAAACATATAGTTAGATAAGAGGAATAAGTTCCAGTGTTTGGTAGCACAATATGGGGAAGCTATATTTAATAAAAATATATACTTCATAAAAGCTAGAAGAGAAGATTTCGAATGTTCCCAACACAAAGAATAACAAATGTTCAAGATGACTGATATCCTAAGTAGCTTGATTTGATCATTATACATTGTATGCATGTATCAAAATATCACATGTACCCCATAAATATGAACAATCATTATATATCAACTTCAAAAGCTCCAAGGAGAAATTAGCAGCCTAAAAACCTATGTTGTAAATCCAACATTATCAGTTAAGTTTTCTAAACTTCAGTTTTGTACTTCTATCACCATTTTCACCATATTCACTACCACTTAACGTATAACATTATTTTCTTGATATCAAATGGACTCAATTTTTTTACTTAAGTTTATTTTTTAAAAAAAACTAGTGGGCTGGGGGTAATGGTAAAGCAACATAAAAAGGTAGAGGCAAAAGAAGAAAAGAGAATGGTTCCTGAAAGGAAAGGGAAGGGAAGGCAGGGAAGGGCGGGTCCAGAGCTGGAGACACTGGATCCACGGGGCAAAGTTGGCTCAGCAGAGGGCTGTGAAGGGATAAAAGTTACAGGATAAGTTGGAGATTAATAGAGAAATGCCAGGGAATGGGAATACTGGTAGGGAGTAACATGATGCTGTGCCCTGAAGGAGCATGAGAGACAAAGAACAGACATGAGCAGCAGGGGTCAGCTGGCAGAACAGACACCTGAGGCCAGAGCCCAGGGCAGGGGAGTACAAGGTAAGAGTCAGGCCAGAAGTGGGAAGGAGGGGAGAGCTGAGGAGCAGGTGGGGCTGAGAAGGGCCTGCACCGGATGAGGTGGGATCAGGGGTGCACAGCCCAGACGCAGGTATGAGGCAGAACAGATTATATTTCAAACTATGCCAGGCAGGGCCCGCAAGAGAAGCTCCAGCAACATCTGTAAATCACCTAAAATTATCTCATGTACTACCAGAGGTAGACATTCCCACACACTGGGAAATACTGCCTGATGCTCTATGAGTAAAGAGCCTAAGTCTTTCAATCTTTCTTCTTTCACTACCAAAAAAAAGAAGAAAATTACATGTAAACAAAAGAATGCAAAACACATTATTTGTCAGATCCCCACAAATACACCAAAACCTAATATCAAAGAAAAGCAACATTACTTTTCTTCTTTCATATATAACTCATGTTTCCTATCTGTATAAGCTCTTTTCTTTTGATGGACAGTTCCCATCATAGGAACCATCTCTTAAGTCTATAAGCACAGAACACAATCAGCAGGTTGACAAATGCCTAGTAACAAACATGACAAAAATATCACATGTTATTAGTAAGTCATCAAAACAATGTCTGAACAAGCTGGCAATTCATTATCATGTAAATCCTTGCACATAGTTAAGTACATCCCTAGACACAATACCATTTATTTTTTAAATCCTTACCCTCAGCTGAACAATGATGGGAGTGACAAAAAGCTTGGTTTGCAATCACCAAAGCCTACACTGCTATCTCTTCGTAAAGTTCACTTTTGCTCCATGATGCATTCCGACATTTCCTCCCATTTCCTAATCTCAGGCTCATTCATCCCCCACTCACAGCCAAATAAGCAACTCAGGCCAACACACAGCTTGTTGATTATTTCAATTTCCTGGGCTAAATTCATCATTTCCTACTTCTTATTTCTTATTCTCTCCTTACTTTTTTCACGCCTGTTACTTTCAAGCTGACAAAAGGATAAGGGGCAACAATGATGAAGGCAAAAGGACATAAAATCCTAAAACAGATAAAGGGAGCTAAATTCTGTTACACTTAAGAAAGATTAAATCTAAGGGAATTTTGTACACTGCCCAGAAGGATGGGTTTATCTTTCATTCACTCGTTCATTCCCCAAGAATTCATTGAGCATCTTTAACGTGACACTCTAAAACAAGCCATTTTCTTGTTTTACATTTTTCAGAGTAACAAACTTAGAGTAAATTCAAGAGCACTTAGAAAGCAATAGAGCTGGAACTTGAACCTAAGTTTACAATTCATTTGTCCGAGCATTTTCTAAAAAAAAATAAAATTAGTATTATTATAGCTTATACATTAACATCTTTCTTTTTATAATTAGCATCATATGTTATTTTGAATCTTATTTTAATTCATGTAAGTATAAATTGTCTCTAAGCCTCTAGCAAGTCTTAATTGGACTTTTTTCAGTGCCTGATTATTACATACCACCTGTTCCTGCCTTTCCCAGGATGTTTGTCAGAGAGTGAGAATTAACTGTCTTGGAAACAGAAAAGTAACATTTAAGGGATACTTTGTTCATACCAGGCACTAGGATAAATATTTCACTTGTAGTTTCCCACTTAACCCCTATAGCAACCCTCTGAGTTGGTATTACCATTATTATCATTTTTTTACAATGAGGCACAGAGAGGTTAAGTAACTTGCTTGAGGTCACACAGATAAGGGGAATTCACACTTGGCCTTCTCTTTCCCCTTCTTCCAATCTACAATCTTAACCAATATGAAGTATGGTTCCCCTCCCCACTTTTTCTCTAGAGGCCATGTTGGCTTCAGAATGGTTCCCTTCCTAACACTGTCCTCTCATCTCAAGTCTGGGCTCCCACTGGCCTGTTTCTCAGTGCTAGTGAGAGACTGCTTTTAGTGTGTGCTGGTTTGGTTTCCTCCATCTTTGATTTCTCCCCTGATAAGGAACCTGGTTCACCTTCTCTGCATAGCTTTTTTGCTTCCACCTGGTATTGACCTTCTGGTACATCTAAGACTATTCCAACAGAGATGAACACACCTTGGGCTGTGTCTCAGGGCTTCCCCAGGATCATCTTTTCCAACAGGGATTTGATCTCATTCTTGCTAAAACCTCTTAAAGAAGCCAAAGCTTTTAAGAATACATCAATTACTAAGAAATCAATTACTAAACAAAATTCACAGTGGCTTCTCCTTACACTAGAACATCTGTATTTGTGTCACATTGTCAGCAGACTTTAATTGCATTAGTATTTGATGGTGAGATATATTAAGGTCAGATTAAACTGAGAAACAAAAGTGACTTCCCCTTTCCTTTCCAATATCTACAAATTCTGCACCAGCTCTCCCTACAGAAAATTGACAAAAGGAGCTGTCTTCAGAATAGGTACTATAGTTGCATGATGCTGAGAGTACGCAGGGAGGAACTCAGCATTTACTAAGCAACTACTGTTTGCATCAGACATGCTATTGTATGTTTTACATGTATGAATTAAATAATAACTCCATAACAACCTTAGACGACAGGTCTTACTCATGCCCATTTTATAGATGGGGAAACAAGCTCAGAAAGGTCATATAAATCAGCCTAAGGTCACAGAGCTGGTCAGTGGCTGAGCTGAGACTTGAGCCTGTGTCTGTTTGTCCCAGCTTCTTGCTGCAGGGACCATTTTTTCCTTCCTGCTTCTCAGAGTGTTCTATCAAGAGCCCAGCAGGGCAAGGCTTAACTCTTCTTTGACTATAATACTGAGTTTAGTAAAAAACTCAATAATAAATTAGATCCCGTTATCCAGATGCTTCCCAAATGACCCTGTTTTCCCTATTCCCAGCTAGGTCACACATATCCCCAGAAAATTAGCCTGTCCTTACATTCCATGGGTTGCAGTTACCTGCCTCTGTTTCATTCCTTCTCTCTTCTTGCCCCTACTCCCCTCTCTGCTGTGTCTCTATGTCTCTGTGTGTGTATCTGTCTCTAATCTCAGTCTCTCTCTCTGACACACACGCGCACACTCAGGATACCTCGATCCAGCAGCCGGAGTAATCGGAGATACCAGAGATACCACTGGTCCCAGAAGCGGTCCGTCATCCCACCCTGAACGCATCCTTCACAGCCAGTCCCCTGGGCAGAGCCTCATCCCACCACCGCTGACTCGAGAAGGCCGGAATCACTTGACGCGGGCTCACACGCAGCCTGCTCTAAGCAAATGCTTGCCTGCAAAGACAGCCACCAGTCCTCCCACACAGAGGCTGACTGTGCCGGGAGCTGGTTTCACAGCAACAAAGGAACAAGTGCAGAACAATGCCGTGTGCAGCCTGAGCCTGCCTGGACCCAAAGGGAGGTCAGAGATGTGTGGGAGGGAGTCAGGGAGGACTTCTGCAAACAGGTAAGGTTTGAGATGGTCCTGGGGATTAAAATCCAGAGTCAGGGCCATATCTTAAATTTTATTCCTGTATCTCCCGCCATTCTGGCTTCCATGTTTCTTGTACCAGAGCCAGTGGTTCCTCCGATAGGATAAGGCGTGGAAAGCCAGCAATTCAGCCAACCTGGACCCTGAGGCCAGTCCAGAATCCGAGCAGTCTTACTGCCTCACTATTGGGACAACAGGCACTCCTTGTCCAAGATGCAAAACTCACATGACCAGAAAAAAACCACAGATCATTTTTTCCCTATGTCTTTTCATAAACATTGTTATAGTAGAGATAGCAGGGGCTCTGGAGTCGCACAGCCATGGGTTCCAATCCTGGTTAACACTTGATACCTCCCTGGCCTTGATCAAGTTACTTCAACTCCCTAAGCCTCAGTTTCCTTCTCTATAAACTACAGAGAATAGACTTTTCCTCCCAGAGGTACTATGAAGCTCAAAGCAAAGGGAGAATATAATGTTTCTGGACAGTGTGTGGTAGGTAGTGGCAGACAGAAGGCTCTCCCTCACCTTCCAGTCCCTCTGGTCCAATTCTCAGTTTCCCACACGTCCACACATCCCATGGTTTCCTACTTCCACAACTTTGCTTCTGCCCTGACTGTTGACCCTATGCCCTGTCTACACACCTTCCCCCCACTTCATCATGGCCAAATTCTCTTTTCCCAACATCTAACTCAAATGCCACAGAATCTTGGCACATGTCCCTTATCTTCCCTCCTTTATATTTCATTGTTTTTAGTTCCCCTTCTCCTTTGTTTTTTTTTTTTTTTTTTTTTTTTGAGACAGAGCCTCAAGCTGTCACCCTGGATAGAGTGCTGTGGCATCACAGCTCACAGCAATCTCCAATTCCTGGGCTCAAGTGAGTCTCTTGCCTCCGCCTCCCAAGTAGCTGGGAC
>CAUYRH010049547.1:0-20611 GCA_963574655.1 Perodicticus potto | reverse complement strand
GCTGTCTTCATTGCCTGCCTCCGTAGAAGATGGAGGGTTCCAGGACTTTACTCGTGAATGATGTATACAGGAATCGACTCCTATAACTTTAACAGTAGAAGAAGACAAGATAACAGGAAAGGGAACTTCCCAAGTTGGGGTGAGGGAGGGTGAATTAGAGGGAGGAGTTTTGATCATGACTAGATCTCCAGGAGGGAAAAGTTCCTGTTTTAGTTAGTATGTCTCTCCCCAAACGGGGAGCAGGACTTTAGATTTATCATATATTAAACCAATATTGAATTCTGTGATATACTCAACTTGATTATGTTATATAATCTGGACTTACATTTTGTGTTTTTTTTTTATTATTATTGAATCATAGCTGTGTACATTAGTGCAATAAAGGGGTACAATGTGCTGGTTTCATATACAATCTGAACTATTTTCATCAAACTGATTAACATAGCCTTCATGGCATTTTCTTAGTGGACTTACATTTTTAATGATTTCTGAAAATATTTTCCTGAAGGATTTTTTCTATATACTTATTTTGTTGTGATCTTGTCTGATATCGATAAGGAGAAATGCTAGCCTCATAAAATGAGTAAATAATTTGGTAGCTATTCTTTTTTTTCCTCTATTTTCTGAAACATTTTGTATAGAATTAGTATAGGTTATTATTTAAATGTTTCCTAGCATTCTCTGATGATGCTACTTGGGCCTAAAATGCTGTGTGTGTACATGTGTGCATGTGAAGTCATATAATTATGAGTTAAATTTTTATAGAGGCTAGAGGGCTTGAGTTTCTATCACTTCTTTGATTAATTTGGTGGTATATGTCTCTTAATAATTTTTCCATTTAATCTAATTTGTTGAATTTATTGGCCTAAATTTGCTCACAATATTCTATGATTATGCTTTTTATGTTAGTAGCCTTTCTGGTGATGCCACTCTTTTATTCCTGGTGCTAGTATTGTGTATTTTTTCTGTCTCCTTCTTTTGTTGTTTGAAAATTTTCTCTAGCCATTTATTAATTTTATTATTCTTTTCAGAAAAAACTTCTGGTTTTGTTGCAATTTTTTTTATTTTGATGTTTCTTTGTTTTTATTTTAATTTTATTGTTTCTTCGTTTTGTACTTTATATTTAACTTGGGTTCTATTTTTATCTTCTTCAAGAAGCAATTGCTTTACATTGTTATAATTATTGAATATAGCACTTGATACTGTACATTTCCTTTAAGGATTGAATTAGACACATTTCACAAAGTTTAATTTGTTATGCTTTTATAATCATTCAATTAAATTTGTTTTCCAATTTCTAGGTAATATTACACATTTTCAAGCCTTTTTGGCTGATACTAGTATAGCTATAGCAGATTTCTATTTTGCTTAATGTATACATGGTGATCATTTAAAAAGATCTTTAGTTTTCAAATTTTTGCACTTTTATGTTTATATATAATTTTTTAAAATAAACACAGTTGAGCCATTTTAATCTAGATTCTTAGTCTGTGTTTTAAAGAAAGCTTTAAAAACCTTTTTATGAAAAGATGGCCAACATGTAGCGAATATTTTGTAAATATTTTGTAAAATTTTGTAAATAGAGGTACATTTAACTACAATTTCCCATTTTCCCTATGTAAGGAGACTTTAGGGACAACCTGTAGTTATTAACATGCTTAAATTTAAGAGTACCTTATTGGTATTTGATTTATTTTTTGTCCTGTGTGCTCATTGTTCCTTCATTATTATTTTGTCTTTTCTGGAGGTATAGCAAATAAATTTTTAGTATTTAATATTATCTCAGTTTATGGCATTTTAGTCAACATTCTTTGTGTTTTGGGGAGTGTTTCCTTAGATAAACATTAAAAACTTCTATTATGTAATAAAAATTTAAAGCAATGTATTTTTAATTCAGATATTGCTAATTATTATATAAACCTATTTTTGTTATTGTTTTTAAGTTAAGTGGTTAAATGCCTTCAAGAAGACAACTAAAATAGGCAAGTATAGAAATGATCATTTCCAAGGCACCTAATACTCACTTACAATTTACTTTTTCTGCTATTCTTCATTCCTTCTTACCTGTAAAACCAGGTTTCTGTCTGACATCATTTGTCTTAATTCCTACAGAAATTCTTTTAGTGTTTTTATAGTAGAAATTAATTTTTTCAAGTTTCAATCTCTGAAAACGACTTCATGAGTTGAAATTTTTACTAGTGGAATTGACAAAAGTAAAGAAAAAATTATTGTATTCTTGGAAATGAATATTCTCATACTGCTCTATGGAGCAGAAAATGATGGAACTATACAAACTTGTATTTTGACAATCAAATTAAAAATGTCTTATCCACTGACTTAAATATTAAAATTCTTGAAATTTATATGAAATTCAGATGCTTACAAATACATATCTACAAGGCTGCACACTGCAGTTTTATTTTTAATAGCAAAAAGTAAATGCATATAACCTCAAAGTTATTTGGTAAATAACAGTATATGCATATGATGTTATAATGTTTAGCTATTAAAATGTGGATTCAGAATACATTGCTAGAGGTGAAAAAATGCTAAAAAGCTGTTATGTATAATATCAAATAACTTTAAAAATAAATATGTGTTTACCTTTATAGAAAAAAAAAGAAACATGCATCATATTTTTATAGTAGTGATTTTATTTGGGTACCTTTTTGTGTCTGCCAATTTTTCTGCCTTCAATATGAACTCAGACAAAAGTTCTGTGGTATTTAGCCAGTGAAGATTTATCAAGGACAGTAGGAAATATTAAATATAGAATGGAAAACAACTTAGAACTCCTACTGACCTTCAGAGTCTAGATAATTCTCTAGGGAACATAGGTGTCTTTCTTGCCTAAAGGGCCAACATCGAAACTGTTTGTGGTTCCTATTTTCTCCCTTCCCTGTCTAATGAGTTATGGTAGAAGGAGAAAAGTTGAGAAAGACATAGAAGCCATCTAATATAATCTCGAGTTTTCTAAAAGCCAATTATAAGTGGAAGTGTTATTAAACTTTATAGCACTAATAAAAGTCAGGCTTATAACTTTGCAGGTTACCAAAATGTTTGAAGGTGGTATTTTACGTTTTCTGGAATGTGTTATAATTCCTTTTATTAGAGAACTGGGAACTGGATATTTTTAGTTTGGTGACCTGAAATGAATTATTTGGGCTTAAGGATAGCTAACCTGCCAGGTAAATGGTAATGAATAGAGGGTGTTGTTCCATACAAAGCTTTAATTTCTATTTTTAGCTATGCACACGTGGGTTACCTTAAGAAGGAATGTGTTATAATGTATTTTAAGTTCACATAATACTATGGCAAGTTTAGATCCTATAACAATAGAATAATTGCAAATTTTGTTCTCTTGGTGAAATAAAAAGGACAGAGGACTTACATTTGGAAAAGAATTGTTATGGGTGGTTATCTCATCTTAATATATTTTTATATTTTATAATATTATTTAAATGTTACTTAGCACTTGATGGCTGCTGGTAGAAGAGGTATGATACAATGTAACACTTACTTAATGATATTACTTCTGTTCCTATTAGTAACAAATTAGAAACATATATGTTAGATTTGAAATGGAATATATAGAAAAACTTAAATATGATACATATATGAGAATATATATTTTTATATAAATATATTTTTTCTCTCACTTAACATGATATTGTGACCATTACCTATGGCAATAAATATTTTTCAAAAACATTATTTTCAATGGATATTAACATTTTCCTAAAGGAAAAGCTTCTTCGTTCTCCATCTCCCAAGAAATTTGCTGATGCACCATCCACTCATTGTCCCAAGACAATATAACATTATATGACTGCATGAGTTTTAAGAAATAGTTTTCTGAAACTCCCCAAGTGACAGAAATTGTACCATGAGGTCGCAAAAAATGTTCAATGCCTACGCCACTGCTTGTCTTGAACTTAAATGTCATATAAATGACTACATTAAATCAGGTTTAAATAAAGTTGTAACCTATCTCTGGAAGCTAAACACAGCTTCATTTAGTGATTCTGTACCTCAACCTCCCTTAATCTAAAATTAATTTAGTTTATCACTTATCAGATTTTTGGCTAAGATCCAATTTAGTAAATTTAATTTAGTTAGCCATAAATCTCATGTATTCCAATGAGATGATAGAATTTAAATTGTTGGGAAAAATTAGATAAATAACAACAGAACAGTAGCCATAAAAATTACCAGAAGTAAATGACCTGATGTCTTGGGATATCAGTTTCTTCATTTGTGAAAAAATGTGCATAATTATTCCGAAATTTTAGGGTGGGTACTTGATGAGATTTAAATTAGTTAATTTAAGTAAAAGCCTATCACATAGCTAGAAAGAGGGCAGTGTTCAAAAGATGTTTGTCTCCTTTCTTTGGAGACAAAACCAGTACCTATTTTTCATTTTTCATTTTATTTAGCTAACACAGTTGCTTTTAAGTGGAACCATTTAAAACCATCCCAAGTAGATGATAATATAGCTAGTGTTATTCCAATCTTGGTATTTAAGTTGAGCAACTTTATTTATTGAAATCATTTAAAAAAATTCTAATGAAGTACAACTTTGTAAATTTCAAATTATTGTTTAGGTAATATATAGATAAGTGCTGTTTTCCCTTCACAATATATAGATAAGTGCCTTTTTTCCCTAAAAAAGGATAACCATTTCTTTGGCAATATAATCTTAAAATACATTGACTATGACTATTTCTATAAAATTTTATATAAAAACGTTAAGATGCTTCATATCTAAATATGTATATGAAAGTAGATTTTAAAAAGTCAATAAAAACAACCCAGGTACTAAAAAATGTAAGATTTGTCAGTAACAGGATTGCTAATGAATCAGGGATGCTTATATTTATGAATACACATTTGCCCCACTACATATATTTGAGTTAATTTGCTTTCAAGAGTCAGTAAAAAAGGAAGAGAACTAGCTAAATAAATTTGAAAAAGAAATTGAAACCTCTAAATGTTACCTTAATTTAATTACTAGTCTTTGCTTTTGCCTCCAGTAAAAGTTTCTTTTATTTCTTAAACTGAAAATGAGTGAGAGAGCAAAGAGAGAAAGAAAAAGAGAGAGATACCCTTTTAAAAGACAGAAATTTTCTATTGCTTTAAAAAAAGGAAACGTTATCAAGATTTATGTGTATACTAAGTAATGACTGTCACCATTTAATAGATGCATCTTTACTGAAAATGCTATATCTACACTTTGATGTAGTACTATAATTATCATCTTCATTTCATGAGGTTTTATAAATAACTTGGCAATTAATGTCTGAGGTACTGCTGTATTTTCTCTATTAGTGTTTATTACTTAAATAACAGTGACACACAAACACATCTTGGCAGTTTTTGTTTCCCTACTGTATTACTTATTTATAATTTAAAAAAGAAAATATGGTCAAAATGAAATTTCCTTAATCAAACAAGTTCTTAGTTTATAAATTAGTATTTGAAATAATTTGGGTACTTTTTCAGACTTGTGACTTAGTGATCGGTAAAAAAATAATTCTGTTATTTTTGTCAGAGTGACAAATACTGATATCTATTAACAAGGCTGTGGCAGGATTCTGTTCTTCTTGAGCTACTGAATGATATTTAAATACTACTGGGTAGGTAATACAAAGTTTACTTTTATCATTCTACAATCAGTAAATATTTGGTATGTGGCTTTAAGATGCTCAGGTCAATGCTAGACTAGGAATACGTACCCATAAGATATAGATTTTACTTTTAAGATATTTATATTTAAATAAACAGTAATTAAACATTGGAAATAGTAAACTGATTTCTAACCACACATATAACAACATGGTACCTATTTTAAATATTCTAGGTATTTAGGCAAGAAAGATGAATATCTCCTAACCTAGCCATCTGGTCACTGAGGCTGAGAATAATGCAGCTGGGTCATAAGAAAGCCACCATTACAAAACAACCCAGTAAGTACTTTTTGTGAGATGTAGAAGTTGATTCTATTAAAGTATAAAATGAAATTCCTCCAGTAGAACACATCCTTTTTTCTCTCACTTTATAGTTGTGCAATTGTAAAACATTTGCTGGTAATATGTAGCTGTCTATGGATAACCCTATCTGGACTCAGTCAGAGATAATATTTTTGTGTATTATCTTACTCTTAGATTCCATTTAACTCCAAAATTTGCTCCCTCTGAATTGTCTAAGGCTGTAGACATAATGAATGGGTAATTAATACATATCTGATCCTGATGTAGCATGTACATAATTAACTTTCTTTTCTGATTAGTCAAAAAAGTGTTGAGTCTTTTTTATTAAATAAAACTTACAGATGATTACAAATGTGAGGAGCCTACCCATGTAGGTCACCTTAGGAATCATTATGAGCTTTAACCTACATTAGAGGAGATTTAACATATTATTCAATGGCAGAAGACTTATTGATCACTGATTTTGTTTGATACTAGATATTCCTGGAAGCAAGTGTGGATGGATTATGGATACTATGAAGGAATAGCACTTTGATAATGCTGCTAAATGTAGTGATATAATTTTAAATTCTGAAGCCTGTCTTCGGGCTCAGAGGGACATTTCCATCTTAAATATTAATCTACCTATACACAGATCATTCTTCATCTAACAACCAGGACTGAACATGAAAGCAGTATTCTATAAGTTAATATTTAACTATAATATCATTATTATTGTTGATATTATCATCCTGATAGAGTTCTCAGCATATAGGTCATTGTCTTGTATCCTAACTCTTATGAGTGGGGTGGTACACACTGGACTATTAAATGACTTAGTTAAGGTAGTCTAATTTTTAAAAAGCCATCTTGTAATAGGCACATGATCAGAAAATACATCATGTGTCTCTTAATGAATTGCTTCTGGTTGCTGTAATTAAGTTATTGACATGGTTTAAACCAAGTAAATCATAATACTTCATGATCCCAAGCTAGTACCTTTTCCTAGGAGAATGCTCCAGAATGGCCAGGAATAATTTCTCAGTGTACACCTTCCAGTGTGGAGATATCTACTTTCTCTCTCTATCTCTCTTTCTGACTGAGGCTGTAGCACAGGTGGAAGGAATCTAGATTCTTGCAAATTATCAGATGCATTTTTTGTTCTATAATCATAGTCTTACTTCTGTGCCATATGGAAGTACATTGGTTGAAATATTATAACTCTAATTATAACCAAAAGTGAAACCATAATTTGAATATAATAGAAGATGAATACATACATAAATGCAAACAGAATTGATGTAAAATAGACCATATGATTTTAGAGTATTTTATACATTTAAAAAGACTTCCATGTGCATTAATATCTTTAAAATTCAAAATAACTATCAACTGAACAGACCTTGTTAATACCACCTTACAGATGAAGAAAAAATAATTTTAAGACTTACTGAGGCTAATTAGTGTCAGAGCCAGCCCTACAGCCTTCCTCTTGATTTCTACTCTAAGGTTTTCTCCCTTACACTGACTTAGTATTCATAAAATAAACTTTCTAGGTGAATTTGTCAGTTTTAATAATGTCTAAAAATTCTGTTTTAAGGCTAGATGGAAAATAGACAAAAGTTTGGTTAATTATAGTTCTTTGTAATATGGCTTAGCTTTAGTCTATCTTAATTATCCCAAATAGAGTGTGCTTGCATGAAGTGGGGAGATATAGCAAGTACTAGATGAAGCAAAACTGGGAAGTTCAAGGTTTAAAGTGAAATTCTAGAATATATTCCTGAAATGACAAATGAAAGTAACTATAAAAGAATGTGAAAGTAAAAAAAGAATCTGTTTCTTAAAAATAATTAGTAGAATGCTATATCATGGGGATTTCATGGCAGAGATAATCCATTTTTCAGTGAAGCATTAGACACAAGTTTTCTATGAATTGCTCAAGGTTGATTTAAATTTGAGTTAGAATATTATGATCCATATTTATATATTTATAGTTGATGATCAATGATGATTTGGGTGGAAATTTTTAGAGGTGTGTGAAGCTTTGTAACTCTTTGCTTCCCTATTGAAAATTGTTGCATTTGGAGTGCCTGCTCTGTTTTAGTTTGTACAAACAAATGGCCATGGAGGCAAATCACACACACACACACACACACACACCACTATCACCACCACCAAGTACATTAGTGACTTCTGGCCCCTAGCTGCTGTACAGGAAATCTTATGGGATTTATCTTGAGTAGAACACTAGAAGGATACCTAGTTATAAATATTAAGAACAATTAACACAAAAGTTGATATTTTCTAAAATTTTCCATATTTTATAAATATTTAATTATACCTTCATTTCAGAATTTCAATAGAACATATTGTTAATTAAGACATACAATTTACTTAGCACAGTTCTGTGAGCTGGTAGTTCTTTTCTGATACATAGCAGACATCTACCCATTGTGGTTTTCAAAGTGAGAGGGTGTGTTTAACTCTCTATTTTATATATTTCTGAGGACCTTAAATAATTCTAAGTATGTAATGCTGAGTCCAGGTCCTGAAGACAATTACAAAAGATTTATTGGGTTGATATTCTCAGTTTTGTACATTTTTAGGACAAAAGTACTATATAAAATCTGTGATAGAAAATGTTCAGAAATTATTAAGGTTATCCTTCTTCATTCTTTTAGATAATTTCATCCTTCCTTACATTCATCCTAGAAGCTTATTTATTCTCTATGTGACACCTTTGGAAAAGAGAACATTTTATGTATCACATGAGATACAGCAGCACACAAAAGAAGAATGTATGATAAATGGTGTTAGTATGTCTTGGTAATGTAAATAGCCATTAAGAATTGCATGAAAGAAATACACCTGCTATGTGACTTTTAATTCCTACAAGAAAGTAAGGGATAATGAATATTTCCTTAGGAAACTGAAAAATGAAACCCACTTATATGTTTAATCAAAAAATTATTTCAAGTTCTCCTTGGAATATGTTTAAAAGTTAAGATAAAGAAAAGTGTATTTACTGACCTATTACTAGGCTAGAGAGTCTTCTATATCCTTCTGTAGATGGTACACTAAGTTCTGACCGCTAGCTTGATAGGATGGTCAATCCTCCCCAGCTGTGTCTCCATATTTTAAAGCATTACCAGTTTAAAGAAAGAATCATTGGCATGATCATTGCTCTGAAAGATGGAGCAAGATGGTGGACTAGAGAAATCTCCTTAGAAACTATTCTTAGTGAGACAGGGGAAAGTAGGCTTTAGCCACCTCTAGCTGGGGGGATTTACACTGAAACATCACTCCTGGGGGCACAGTGAAGCCCTGGGAGACTTCAGGAGCCACCAGGGAGGTCTGGAGCCAAGGAAAACTGACACAGAAAGTAGTGTTTGATACTGGGAGAGCGGAGGACTGGGGATGGGTAAGAGCTATCCTGAAGGTGTTGATTTTGGACTGGTCTGCTTGCTGGATTGGTGAGTAAACCTGAATAGTATCGGTTGCTGGATTTGAACGCCAAGTGGGGTGGTTCCCCCATTGGTTTGGCTGCTGGTAGGGCACTCTCATGGTAGGAAGGCCGGGCATGTGGGAGGAAGAGTCTGCAGGATCCTAGTGCACCACTGGCAGCTTCTGGCATGTCTCCTGAGCTCTGCAGCCATCTTTGGGGTGAGCTGAGCAGCCTGATTCCAAAACCAGGAAGGGACCCAACTAAACAGAAGAACTACAGACACACTTCACTAATGAATAGTCTAATGATTTTATTAAATAATAAAATCTTAGCCAATAGATTATAGCTACATATTAAAAAAATTATAAATCACAATCAAGTAGGCTTCATCCTAGGGATGCAAGGCTGGCTTAACATACACAAATTCATAAATGCAATTACATATATCTATAGAAGCCAAAACAAAGACCATATAGCTGGGCATTGTGGCAGTTGCCTATAGTCCCTACTTGAGAAGCTGAGAGAAGAGAATTACTTAAGCCCAAGAGTTTGAGGTTGCTGTGAGGGCAGCAAGGGAAGCAAAATGAGACTCTGTCTCTGAAAAAAACAAAACAAAACAAAAACAAAGAAACAAACGAAAATACCATATGATCCTCTCAATAGATGCAGAAAAAAAGTACTTGATAAAACTCAGCATCCTAACAAGAACACTTAAGAGTATAGGTATAGGTGGTACTTATCTTAAACTGATTAAAGCCATCTGCAACAAACCTATAGCTAATGTCACACTGAATGGAGTAAAACTGAAAGATTTCCGCTTGGAACAGGAACTAAACAAAGACGTCTTTTCTCACCACTACAATTCATCATAGTGCTGCAACTTCTAGCCAATGCAATCAGGAAAGAAGGACATGAAGAGCATTCAAATGGGGCAGTGGAGGTCAAACTCTCGCTCTTTGCTTATGATATGATCTTCGAGAACCTCAGGGAAACCACAAGACTCTTGGAAGTGAGCATGAAATATTGTAGTCTTAGAGCATAAAATCAATGTTCAAAAATCAGTAGTCTTTGCATAACCAATAATAGACAAGTCGAGAAGCTCATCAAAGATAAAATTTCCTATATAGTAGTTTCAAAGAAAATGAAATACCTAGGAAAATAACCTAACAAAAGAAGTGAAGGACCACTAGGAGAATTATGAAACCCTAAGAAAAGAAATAGCAGAAGACATTAACAAATGAAAAAACATACCATGCTCTTGATTGGGATGAATTAACCTTGTTAAAATATCTATTCTATCCAAGCAATCTACAGACTGAATGCAATCCCCATTAAAATACCAACATCATACTTTGAAGAACTGGAAAAAGTAGGTCTTTGTTTTTTACAGAAGCAGAGAAAACACTGCATAGCCAGGGCAATTTTTAATAATAAAAACAGAGCTGGAGTCATCACTCTAACAGACCATAGGTATTACATTATATTATATACTTATATTACAAGTCTATGGTGATCAAAACAGCATGGTATTGGCACAAAAATAGAGACATAGACATATGGAAGACAATAGAAAACCAAGAGATGAAAGCAGTCTCTAGTTGCCATCTGATCTTTGATAAACTAAACAAAAGGATACATTGAGGAAAAGAATGCCTATGCAATAAATGGTGCTGGGAGAGCTGAATAACCACATGTAAAAGACTAATACTGGACCCACATTTTTCACCACTTACAAAAATTGACTCAAGATGGATAAAAGATTTAAATCTAAGGCAGGAAATGATAGAAATCCTAGAAGAAAGTGTGGGAAACACTCTTGAGGTTGTCGGCCTAGGGAAAGATTTTATGAAGAAGACAACTTCAGTGGCAATTGCAATAATAACAAAAATAAACAAATGAGACTTAATTAAGCTGAAAAGCTTTTGTACAGCTAAGTATACAACAACCAAAGCAAATAGACAATCTTTAGAATGGGAAAGAGATCTGCATGTCATGAATCTCACAAAAGCTTGATAAGGGTATACAGAGAAATCAAATTAATCAACAGCAGAAGAATAAACAATCCCATGTTATCATTGGGCAAAAGACATGAACAGAACCTTCTCTGAGGAAGACCAACAAATGGCTAACAAATGTTTGAAAAACATTCATTGTTCCTAATCATCAGAGAAATGTGAATCAAAATCACCTTGAGATATCATTTAACCCCAGTGAGAATAGCCCACATAACAAAGTCCCAGAATTGCAGATGCTGGCACATGTGTGAAGAGAGAGGGAAACTTTTATGCTGTTGGTAGATCTGCCTCTTTGGAAAGAAGTATGGAGAATCCTCAAAGAACTCAAATTAGACCTCCCAACTGACCTTGCAATCCCCACTACTAGCCATATACCCAGAAGAAAAGAAAATCATTTTATTTTAAAGACATGTGCAGTAGATTGTTTATCACAGCTCAATTTACAATTGCCAAGATGTGAAAACAACCTAAATGCCCATCAACCCAGGAATGGGTTAACGAACTCTGGTATACATATATATGCACCATGGAGTACTAATCAGCTGTAAGTAAAGATGGTGACTTTACATCTTTTGTATTAACTTGGATAGAGCTGAAACATGTTCTTCTTAGTAAAGTATCACAAGAATGGAAAAGCAAATATTCAAAGTACTCAATTTTATTATAAAGCCAGTAGATCATCTAACACATGCCCACATTGGAGAAAAACTTAATTCTATTCAAGTTGGAGGAAGGAGGAATGAGGGAGAGGAGAGAGGAGGGAGGAATCGGTGTCCTCTCCCTCTTGAGTGTGGGATGCAATTACAAGAGGGACTCTACCTAACATATTCAAATATTGTGACCTGGTTGTTTGTATCCTCACAATCACCTGAAATTAAAAATAAATAAACAAATCCCTCCACCCCCAAATATATATGCATACATACAGGATGGACATAAAGTTTGTGTGCAACTTAAAAGAGTTTAACATAGTAAATTGCAGACAAAGTTCATGTTCCTCCCTGTGTGTGTGTGTGTGTGTGTGTGTGTGTATTTACTAACTCATCTACTTATGGTGTTGCCCATGTGATAAGGATTGGCCTTAAAACGTTTGGTTCTTATCTGTCTCTGCTGTGTTACTAGGAGATAGGATGGTCAGAAATATCATTTTCAAAGGCATTTGGCCAAAGTTAGAGCTGGCAAAACCTTAGGAATGCCACATATCCCCATTGGAATTTTCAGCTCTCAGCTTGATTGTGGATTTGTGTAATGAGAAAATTTCACAAGTGAGTAAGCAGGTATTTAATTTGCAGTTTTCATGTAATGTGCTTCTTTGTGGAATGTGGATAATTCCCCAGGATGTACCTGATTTTAGATGAAATGTTCCTTCAGACAATCTACTTTCTTCTGTTCTAATTCTCTGCTTTCTGAACCACTTTATTAATAATTTGGCAATATCATTTTTAAACTATTCAAAATTAATAAGTAATTTTGTATTCAAGATATCCTGATACTGGGAATGAGGTGCTCTAAAATTAGCATCAGCAAACTATGGCCTATGGGTGGAATCTGGCCTACTACTTGCTTTTGTAGGACCCATGAATTAAGAATAGTTTCACAGTTTTAAATGGTTGAAAAAAGTCAAGAGAATCATGTATTGTGACTCATGAAAATAATGTGAAATCATATTTTATTAAATAGAGAAAATCTTATTTGAATACAGCCATGCCATTCATTTACATATTATTTTTATTGCTTTCATGCTATAATGAAATATTGGAGTAGTTGCAAGAAAGACCATCTGATCTCTAAGATATTTGCTGTCTAGTCCATAATAGCTTAGTCTTGGTCTAGATTGTAGACATGCTTATTTCAATTTCTTGGAAAAGGGACTGACAGTTAATGATGTAACATCTTTAGAGATAACATTGCTGAGAGAATAGGTGAGGATTATAAACTCACTTAGATTGAAGACAGTAGTAGTATCTTCTTTGTTCTAAGATTATATTTAGTTTCATTGGATTATGATAGATGTTACCCTGGAAACCTTTTCATCATCTGAAAAAGTAAAAACCTCTGAAAATTTTGAATTTCAATATTTATGGTTATGAATCTAAGATAGTTGCTATTTTTTAAAAATAGCAAGTAAAACAACCATACACATCCCTAATACCTCATAGTTAGAAAATCTTATATCTGGCAAATATAAAGAGAGGATTTTGCTCTTAAAATCCCGTTTCTCATTTTCCCCAGTGAGGAATAAATATCCAGGAAAGGAAGTCATTTGGCTGGTCCCTCTGAACAAAGGTGTTGGCCAGAAAATAGCCTTGGATCAAATTCAACCTACAGATATTTTTATTTCTTTTTCAGACTGTGCAAAAGAATTGAATAGTTGCCAACATATAAAAATCTCACTTAAAACATTGGCTAAGATTTTAAAAGATAGGCCAATGCTGAACACACAATGCCGCTTGGAATCATGGCCTATAGAGGTGCAATCTCTCCAATTAACAGTCTTTATCTGTGTGACTTCACCCATTTTCATTACCTGCCTGGCTTGAGAACTCAGTTTGTGAGCCTTGCGTTGGGCTTTTGGAAGCAACTAACTCGATGAGGCAAAGAACGGAAGCCCTGTGAGAGCTGAAGAGAATTTTCATTGGCAGACTCCATATAAGTGGTATAGGATGTCCTACTTTGAAATTAAAGTAGTGAATAAGAAAACAGTACTTGCCCTCGGAATAGAAGGAGAATTTCCTATTGATATAATCAAGTGAAGATTAAAGACATTAAGACAAGATTTCAGAATATGTAGAAATTAATAAAATTGAAAATAACATCAATGAGAACTAAGCAATACAGTGAAAGTAGTGCCCAAAGCACAATTTGTTGTCTTGAAATCTATTAGAAAAGAAAAGGCGAAAATCAATCTATTTAGCATTAAATTAAATGTACTAGAACAATAATAAAAATATCAGTTTAAAAAAGTTTAAAATAAGAATTAGAATTCAAAAGAGTAGGAATTAATACATTTGAAAATAGAGAAATAGTAGTAACATTTGAATGATTGTTACACAATGAGTCTAATGTGCCTTATTAAATTTAAACGGTCCTTGGTGTTTTATATAGTGGACCTTAACCTTTATTTTATTGAATGTTGGTTGTTATACTTTGAAGTTTTGTCATAATGGGAAGAAATATACACTAAATTCTTGTCCTTAGAGTCATAAGTATTTTTACTGCCACAGAATTCCTCCATATCTGTGTCAATATTTAGAACTTTAACTTTTAAATCAAACACATTTTATTATTTTTTTTTTACTTATTTTAAAATGAATAGCTCCAAAAAAGTTTCTTTTTCAATTCAAGCAGCCCTAGACAACCTTTTAACATGAAGACATCTTTCTATCTATCCATAGAAGTTAGAAAGTGAGACTTTGATCTCTCTTTGAAAGCCATTTATGGAAATAAGAAGGGATCTGTATATACCCCAAAGTGCTTTTGTGTGTAATCAGCCATAGTTTTTGACACTCTGGAGTTTTATTTTTGAGTATTTACTTTATTTTTGTCTTTACAATGTCATTCATTCATGTTCCTTGTCTATTGCTCTCTCATAAAGTTGACAGTGTATGAATGTTTTTTAAAATAGGAAAACATATATATACTAAATGGACTAGTTCTAAATTTCCCAGAGAAGACAATTTTCTTATTATTAAATTAATCAAATTATATACCTATTAGGGGTATTTATCAAGACATAATTATATTGGAGAGATTTTAAAAGTCCAAATAAAAGTTATAATTGTTACCTAGATTTTTTAACATTTACTCTGTTATAGCTATTATAGTAGGAATGGTTGAGTACTTACTATGTAACAAGAACTGTCAAGTTATTTATATTCAATACCTTATTTAATTATTGGAACAACTTTATAATTCCCATTTTGTAGATGCATAAACTGAGACTGAGTATTTAAGCTTCTTGCTCAATATCTCTCTACCGGTATTTGGCAGAACCAGGATTCAAACCTAAAATCTCTGATTTGTAATCATTATGCTTAATCTTTACTCTTTACACCTCTTAGAAGAGCCTCTCTAAAACATGTTAAAGTGTATTCCTCTAAACACTACATCTTTCTCTTACAAACAATATTTAAGTTAAGCTTTATTTTTTAATTAATCATTCATTGTTTAAATACATGCTATCATTTTACCTGTATCATATTATCACTTGAATAACTTTCGAGGTACCATTCTCAAGTACAAAAGAAAAATTTGGTTTTATTGACCCTTTGGTAAATCTGGAACATCTTTTATACTGTGTTTCTATACAAAAATCCCACCTGACCACACCCAGTACCCCTTATCTATTCATGGTTTGGTGACATACTTTCATGAAATAGTTAAAGCCCTTTTTTTCCCAAGTGATAATGCCCTATGGTTAGATTTCTCTTTCTTGCCTGGGGTATTTCTTTTTATGATACTGATTTTTATCTGAAGGACTTTTTTTCACTATTTGCAACTTTAGTGTCTACTTTTATGTAACTCCATTTTAAGAAAACTATGTTCTAGTTTGTTTTGTCTCTATTAATCTTCTTTTAGTAATTGTTTTCTGGCAGGAGTTAGTTGACATTATTCTCTTTCTTTACTTCAACTTTATTGTTTTCAAATTGTTAATATTTTTAGCTCTGTCTTTTGAATGTCTTTCATTCCTCCTTTATTTTTATTCTACTTTTTTCTTACTTACCAGAGCCCTTGTCTTGTTCTGAAATCTCCTTCCTCAATTCCCTTGTTGTTGGTTAGGTTGTTGGGCTGCAGATTTCTTCTGAATGTCTAATTTCTCATTTTTCTCTTTATCCTCTATTCTCTCTCTCTCTTCTTCTTTTTGCCTATTTACTTTACTATTTTTCCTTTGTCTTGCATGCCACATATCAGTCAGCATTTTCCTCTTTACTGCTATAATGAATGTCATCTATCCTTTTGGATGAGTCAAGAAAAATAAGGAAATAATATTAGCAAAGCTTCATCCTAACAACCCCATTTTTTATGATCTTATATTCTTCTGTGGATTTAATGATTATGCCTAATTATTTCAGATAATAAACAATTTCGAATTGGTAGTAAAACATATGGCAATACATTACCTCCGAATTTAATCAAGCACACATCTGTGTGCCTTAGAGAGAATAAAAGAAATTACAAATATGCTTCCTAAAGAAAGTCTTTATCTTTTTCTATTACTTATGAGAATACCATGGGCAGCACATGCTTTATTTTGAAATAATATGTTTGTGCCTTGCTTTCTTTATCTTCTAGGATTATTCTTAAGAATATGATGCAGAGAAGATCGTGCCTGCTACAGATCAAATTCTGTTACAGAAAGTTCTTTGGTGTCTTGTTATTTTCAGCATTATTCAAAAATAACTCAGATATAAATTGAGGGGGGGAGACATTTTTATTATGGGCATGTTTATTCTAAAATTATATGAAATGAGACTGGCTTTCCACCCATCTAAAGCCTTGTCAAGAATCCACCAGAGGTGCAATTATTTTATTCTTATTGCCATCAGCAGTCTTTGCTATGTGGGCCTCAGGTACCTTAGTGTTTGTTACTCAAATTTTCATGTTTATTCTATGCCAACCACATGTACAAGGAATAGTGTCAGTGCTCTCCATAATATAGAAAAGAAATATGTAAAGTCTGAAGTGGAAACATCATCTTCTTTTGAAGAATGACAGGAGTGGGCAGGAGGTACTGTGCTTATGTAGCTCAGGAGGAATGAGAAATAATAAAACCCATAACAGCAACACTACTAATAATGAAAACTAGCATCTATTAAATGCCTACTCATTCCACTTTATATTAAGGTCAGAGAGTAATGACTAATAATAACAACAATAATAATGGTAAAAATTAATAAAGATTTAATATCTGCTGTTAATCAGGTTTTGTGCTAAGTTTTTGATAGCATTTTATTTCTTAATCTTCATAAATATCCTATGGAGTTTTTATTTTTAAATTGGCTGCAGCTGATGAACTTGCCTAATGCCATATAGCTGGTAAATATTTGACATAAATTGTATATCTGTATCTGATTTGAAGACCAGATTTTTCAATTCCTCAACAATTGTTCAGTACCCCCTACTGAGTACTATATGTCAAGTCTTACAAGATGTGTTTGTGCTCTTTCCCTTTCCAAATTGGTGAGGTTCTGATAATCTCAGTTTCATCAAATATTTTAATAATTGAATAAGACAAAATGTATAAATTATATGAGAGATAAATAAGAGGATTATTGCATGTTATGAGCAAATTGTCCAAATTCCTTCCTGTCTGGCCCCCTCCCCAAGCTCCTGACAAATACGGATACACAAATCAAGGCAATCTGCTTCATCTGTTTGTTTGAAATTTAACATTTAATACTTTCCATTGGATTAAAAAGCCTGTATTCTGGTAGTTTAAATACTACAATTCTATTATTTGGTTACATTTTAAGTCACCATAATGTGTCAACTGAGAAAGTAATTGCTGTACTATATTGCTAGTGGGAAATAAGGAGTTAGAGAATTTTATAGAAGCAGTGTAACAGCCACAAAGAATGTGGAGAAAAACAAACAAATCAGGAAGGGATAATCAATTTTCTGTGTCACGAAAGTCTAACATCGTTCTAATAATAATAATTCCTTCCTATTACTTTGCATGCTGTAGGTACTATGACTCAGTTGATAAGCTTTTTATTCATTCTAGAGTGGTTTTTTCCGTTAGAGATTTTGCAAAATAATAATAGTCTTAAGTTCACTTTCATAAAAGTAATTAAACTTCATCTCTTCTTGTTGATACAACAAGATAAGCAATAAATGGAAAGAAAAGACCACAAACACAAACTTTTAATTGAATATAATGTAAAATTAGCATCTTTTGCACCAAGATATATACAGGTGTAATGCATGGAATTAATCATGTTTAAACAAAAAAATGGAAAAGAAAAGAACTTACCAGACAACTTTTCTATTTCTTACTAGTTACAGAGCTACAAGAACATTATTGAAATAGTCACAATTATGCTATTATTAGCTTGTAATTACTTTAGATAGATTATCAAAGACACGCGAGAGATCCATTCTTTAAATACTTCAGTCAAAGACAAATCGCATCCCTTGGAGATGTTAAGATAGTTTGTAGATTCATAATTTTGGCTTATTCAAGGATATAAACAAACAGTGTATTTTTTGAAATATATATTATATCTGGAAGTCCATCTACTTAAAGGATATATGTTGTTTTTATAGACCAAGTAGAGAAAGAACAAGAAAATATATTTGGATGGTTGATAGTTTTCATCAGGTGAATAATTTATTTCGAAGTATTGCTACTGTTGCTGTCAATTAGGAATTCACATTCTGATTTATTTGTTGATATAGACTTTAGTATGGGGACATCACTGTAGTGGGAAGAGATTAAAGGCACATGGGTTGTGCTGTACACAGAGAAACATTCCATTCTTCATCTGCCAGTTGCTGACCATAGTGATCATGTTGTGAATAATTACTTGAAATACAACATAGCATATCGGTACAAGTTTTTATGATTTCCTTAATTTAAAGACACTAATAATTCTTCCAAGCAGCTAACATTGCAGATATTTATTTCAGTTATTTAACTTATCTTCTCTACAAAGAGCTTTTGCAGGCTTAAATAGAACATCTTAATACTCCTAAGGTATGTTGCTTTTTCTGGGAAGGTTAGAGACAAAATTCAAGAAATTGAAAATGCTTCTTGACCTCAAGGACAGAAAAATGTGGTATCTTCATTTTTTATAAAAACATAGACTTTATTTTTTTAGAGTTGTTTTAGGTTCACAAAAAAATTGGGTAGAAAGTATAGATATTGTTCATATTCTCCTCCCCCCACACATACACAGTCTTCCATTATCAACGTCCCCACCAGAGTGGGACATTTATTGCAATTGATGAAAATATGTTCACACCGTGTTACCTCCTTATAGTTTATATTAGGCTTTATTCTCAGTAGTAATGCATTCTAAGAATGTGGATAAATGTATAGTAACATGTGTCTATCTACCCTTACCATATAGAGTGCTTTTACCACCCCCAAATCCTCTGTGCTCTGTCTGTTCATTCTTTCTCCCCTTCAACCCTAGGCAACCACTTATCTTTTATTATCTCCATAGTTTAGCCTTTTCCAGAATGTAATACACGTGGAATCACATAATGTGTAGCCTTTTCCGGCTTCTTCCATTTACTAGTATGTATTTGACGTCTCTTTGTGGGGTTTCATTGCTTGACAGTGCATTTCTTTCTAGTGGTAAATAATATTTCATTATCTGGATGTACCAGCAGTTTATCTATTCACCTACTGAAGAATATCTGTTATTTCCAAGTTTTGGCAATTATAAATAAAGCAACGCTTGTGTACAGATTTTCGTGTGGACATATGTTTTTCACTCCATTGGGGTAAATATCAAGTAGTGCAATTGCTGGATTAAAAATGTTTAGTTTGGTAAGAAACTGACAAACTGTCTTCCAAAGTGGCTTCAAAATACCATTTTGTATTCATACAGGCAATGAATGAGAGTCTTTTTTTATTCCATATTCTTGCCAGTATCTGGTGTTGTCATTGTTCTGAAGTGGACTATTCTGAGTGTGTGACACATTATTGTTGTTTTACTTTTCATTTCCTTGATGACATACAATGTAGAGAATCTTTTCACATGCTTTTTATCCATTTGCATATATTTTTTGATGAGGTGTTTCCCATTTTAAAATCAGTTTTAAGAATCTTTGCATATTTTGAGTAATAGTTTTGTTTTTTTTTTTGAGACAGAGCCTCAAGCTGTCACCCTGGATAGAGTGCTGTGGCATCATAGCTCACAGCAACCTCCAATTCCTGGGCTCAAGCAAGTCTCCTGCCTCCGCCTCCCAAGCAGCTGGGACCACAGGCGCCCGCCACAATGCCCAGCCACTTTTTGGTTGCAACCGTCATTGTGGTTTGGTGGGCCCGGGCTGGATTCGAACCCGCCAGCTCAGGTGTACGAGGCTAGTGCCCTAGCCCGTTGAGCCACAGGCGCCGAGCCGTGAGTAATAGTCTTTTATCAGATATGTCTTTTGAAAATATTTTCTCCTAGTCTGTGATTTGTCTTTTCATTCTCTTGAGAACATTTTTCACAGAGCAGAAATTGACTATG
>CAUYRH010049546.1:0-18115 GCA_963574655.1 Perodicticus potto | reverse complement strand
ACATTTGGTAATTTCCTTCTTAATCTCGTCTATGACCCATCTATACTTCAGCATAAGGTATTTGACTTCCATGTTTTTGTATGGGTTTGCAGATTCCTGTTATTATTGTTCAACTTTTATTTCATGATGGTCTGAGAAGATTCAAGGACTAATTTCTATTCTTTTAAATTTGCTGAGTTTGGACTTGTGACCTAGGATCTGATCAATTTTGGAGTATGTTCCATGGGTTGATGAGAAAAATGTGTATTCAGTTTTGTTGGGATGAAATGTTCTGTAGATGTCTGTTAAATCCAAATGTTGAATGATTAAGTTTAAATCTAAGATTTCTTGGCTTAGCTTCTTTTTTAGTGGATCTATCCAGCACTGCTAAAGGGGTGTTAAAATATCTGACTACTATGGAGCTGGAGGAAATCAAGTTGCTCATGTCTGTTAGAGTTTCTCTTATAAATTGAAGTGCGTTCTGGTTGTGTGCATAAACATTAATAATCGAAATCTCATCATATTGAGTAGTACTTTTACAAATATGAAGTGTCCATCCTTATCCTTCCTTATTTCAGTTAGTTTAAAGCCTATTGTATCTGTGAATAGGATTGCAACACCTGCTTTTTTCTGCTTTCCATTTGCCTGGAATATAGATGACCATCACTTCACTTTGAGTTTATGTTTATCTTTTAAGTTAAGATGAAATTCTTGTATGCAGCAGATATCTGGCCTGAGTTTTTGTATCCAGTCGGCCAACCTGTCCCTCTTTAGAGGACAATTTAAACCATTCACATTAATTGAGACTATGCCTTTTGAACGTCCAGTGGACATTTTTAATCTTTTCGTGACTGTGAAAGCTGGAATTTTATCAAAAGTTTCTGAGTGGGTTTACTTTTGTGGTGGAGGATTACACTGTTCATTAACAAAGGTAGGTCTGAGAATATCCTAGAAAGCTGGTTTAGTTATGGCAAATTTCTTCAATGTGTGGATTTCATTAAAGTATTTAATTTCTCCATCATAAATGAAACTCAGTTTAGCTGGATACAGGATCCTAGGTTGAAAGTTATTTTGTTTTAGGAGAATAAAAGTCGATGACCGGCTCGGCACCTGTGGCTCAACGGGCTAAGGCGCCAGCCATGTATACCTGAGCTGGCGGTTCGAATCCAGCCTGGGCCCGCCAAACAACAATGACGGCTGCAACCAAAAAGTGGCCGGGCCTTGTGGGGGGCGCCTGTAGTCCCAGCTACTTGGGAGGTGGAGGCAGGAGACTCGCTTGAGCCCAGGAATTGGAGGTTGCTGTGAGCTGTGATGCCACGGCACTCTACGCAGGGTGACAGCTTGAGGCTCTGTCTTAAAAAAAAAAAAATTTGTATAATTCTTCTGTCGAAGTAGAAGTTAATCTTATGTATAAATTCCCTGAAACAGATTGATATATCCTTTAAAACTGATTTATAGGCTCAGTGCCTGTGGCTCAAGCAGCTAAGGCGCCAGCCACATACACCTGAGCTGGTGGGTTGGAATCCAGCCTGGGCCTGCCAAACAACAATGACGGCTGCAACCAAAATATAGCCGGGTGTTGTGGCGGGCGCCTATAGTCCCAGGTACATAGGAGGCGGAGGCAGGAGAATCGCTTGAGCTCAGGAGTTGGAGGTTGCTGTGATGCCACAGCACTCTATCCAGGGTGACAGCTTGAGGCTCTGTCTCAAAAAAAAGAAAAGAATGATTTACAAGAATTTGTAGAAACAACTATATTTACTTAAAAATCAAAATATATAGTTTTAATTTCTTATTTAGTTTTGTATTAATATCTATAAATACTTAGGATATTGATGTGTCTTGTGACATTTCACTTAACTAAGGAAAAAGAATCTTGTTTATATCTGAGGATAAATGATCAATTCTCTCCAGTTTTTACATGCTAAATCTTGAGTTAGGTTATTAATATAGTTTAAATATTTTTCTTGAAGAAAAGGATATTTGTAGATATGACATTTAGATATTATATTTCTAATATTATATTTAGATACTAAACATAGGCACATTTTAAACTCCACAATTTTCCATCATCTCAGCTGAACTCTTACTAAATTCAGAATTAAGTTCAAGGGATCTATTTAGTCAAGAAATAATGAAAATAAAATAGTTTTGCTAATCAAGCCTGATGCTTAAATATTGTACACCCAGTCCTTTGTTGAGTAAAATGTTTTGCATTAGAAAGACTTAGTGACTATCAGGAATTGCTTACATCCTTCCAAATCTTTCTTAGAAAGAATATAATTTGGGTGAACCTGTATTCAATAAATAAACGTGCTGTTGAATTGTGGAAATCCCATGGAGTTAGAAAAACTTTCAATGAAATGGAAGTTAATTTGTTAATAAAGCATATCTACTTTCATGAAGGCAGAAAGTCCTTAGAAAAAATTTACATACTCAAGTGTATAAATAGCATATACCGAGTATTTGTAAAACCAGAGTACAATCTTAATATGTGTATTAAGTTCTTTTTTGTGTGTGTGTTGACTTTTTTTTTTTAGTCATACACATATATATCATGAATAAATTTATGCATATGTGGGGTTGATTTTTTTATACAATCTGATCTTACATGAAACCAGTTAACATAGCTTTTGCCTCATTTACTTGATTTATGTTAAGACATTTATGTTCTACACTTGACAGATTTGACTTGTACCCTTGTAATATGCTCCATAGGTGTGGTCCCACCGCCATTTACCTTCCCTCTATCTTCTTAATTGTGTTTTATAGCATGTAAGTGTCAAAACTACTTTTTTTTTTTGCGATTTTTGGCCGGGGTTGGGTTTGAACCCGCCACCTCCGGCATATGGGGCCGGCGCCTTACTCCTTTGAGCCACAGGCACTGCCCCTCACAACTACTTTTGATGAAATGACATCTGTGATAGTAGGTGGAATGCATATGAAATTGAGCAGATGACACCAAATATTGTCTACAAATATTTAGAAACTTAATCTAGTAGATATATAATGATATACTGAAGTTACCTGAAGCATAGACTAGTGGGGGTTTTGTAACATCATTTAACTGATTGCTTTCCCTAAATTGTATAATAGTTTTGACCAAAAGGGCTGAGTAGATGTTATTTAAGGTTTCTATAATTCCAGGCTTTGTTATGATTAAGTCAAATGGGGGAAAAAATTCCATTATTCCATGTGAATTGTAGCGCAGTCTTTTGAGAAATTGATATGTTTTTAAAAAAGTTGAGAATGATTAAGCACTTAACACTTTTAATTATAAATGACTTTTGCCCCTAATTTTTCTCATTAAGGTTAGTCTCATAGTCTCTAAAATTGAGTTGGAGGATACTCTCTTTAGTGGTTTAATATTGTTTCTGGTAACCTCTAGTTATATTCATACTGGAAAGTAAATAAAAGGCATTTTATTTATTTTATTTTGTTTATTTTTTTTGCAGTTTTTGGCTGGGGCTAGGTTTGAACCTGCCACCTCCGACATATGGGGCCGGCGCATTACTCCTTTGAGCCACAAGCACCGCCCTATTTATTTTATTTTTTATTATTTATTTATTTATTTATTTATTTATTTGCTGTTTTTTGGCCAGAACTGGGTTTGAACCCACCACCTCCGGCATACGGGGCCGGCGCCTTAACTCTTTTGAGCCACAGGTGCCGCCCTATTTTATTTTTTTGAGACAGCGTCTCACTTTGTCACTCTGGGTAGAGTGCCACAGTGTCATAGCTTACAGCAACCTCAAACTCTTGGGCTCAAGTGATCCTCTTGCCTCACCCTCCCAAGTAGCAGGGACTAAAGGCGCCCGCCATAAGGCCTGACCAGTTTTTCTTGTTTTTTTTGTTTTTTGTTTCTGAAACAAGAGTCTCACTATGTCGCCCTGGGTAAAGTGCTGTGGTGTCACACAGCTCACAGCAACCTCAAATTCTTGGGCTTAAGAGATTCTCATGCCTCAGCTTCCCACATAGCTGGGACTATAGGCACCCACCACAATGCCTGGCTATTTTTTTGTTGTAGTTGTCATTGTTTAGCAGGTCTGGAATGGGTTCTAACCTGCCAGCCCTGGTGTATGTGGCCCGTGCCCTAACCACTGAGCTATAGGCACCAAGTCTAGTTGTTCTATTTTTAGTAGAGATGGAGTTTCACTCTTGCTTAGGCTGGTCTCCAACTTCTGAGCTCAAGGGATCCACCCACCTCGGCTTCCTAGAATGCTGGTATTACAGACCTGAGCCACTGCACTTGGCTAAAAGGCATTTTATTTTAGCAACTTCAGGACTAAAGTTAGAATCCTATGTAGTACTTTGTTTAAAATAATTTTTTAATTGGCATTTCACTAGATGATGTAAGTTAATACTGCTTATAAATGGGGTTTAAATGAATAGGATTAATAAATCTCAATATAAGAAATTGAAAATTTGGGAGTTTAAATGTTATATTAATTTTTTGTATTATTTAAAACATTTTTAGGTGGAGAACAAAGCCTTCAGTTTTTTAGATTGGCATCATGTGGTCAAGACTGCCAAGTCAAAATTTGGCTTGTTTCTTTCACCCACATCTTAGGTATGTATGCAAGTAGTTCTTCTCTAAAATTATCTGTGATTTGGATTATATATATATATATATATATACACAGACCCCCCCATGCCCCCAAGACATTGTCTTACTATGTAGCCCTTAGTAGAGTGCCGTGGCATCACAGCTCACAGCAGCCTCAAACTCTTGGGCTTAAGGGATTCTCTTCCCTCAGCCCCCCAGGTAGCTGGGCCTACAGTTGCCCACCACAACACGCAGCTGTTTTTTTGGCGTAGCTGTCGTTGTTTGGATTCGAACCCACCAGCCACAGTGTATATGGCCTGCTCCCTAGCCGCTGAGCTATAGGCACCAAGCCTGGATAAAAGTTTTATTTGATCTTTCTACTCAAGGTATCCTGGATGTCTAAAAGTGATTATAAAAATATGTTTTAAGAACCTTTTGATCAAAGGAATAACATTTAAAACTCACTTAAAATTATTTATTTATTTATTTATTTATTTATTTATTTATTTTGAGGCAGAGTTCTACTTATTAGCCCTTGGTAGAGTGCCGTAGCCTCACAGCTCACAGCAACCTTCAACTCCTGGGCTTAGGCGATTCTCTTGCCTTAGCCTCCCGAATAGCTGAGACTACAGGTACCCGCCACAATGCCCGGCTGTTTTTTTTGTTGCAGTTTGGCTGGGGCTGGGTTTGAACCCACCACCTTCAGTATATGGGGCTGGCGCCCCACCAACTGAGCCGCAGGCGCTGCCCCTATATTATTATATTTTTTAAATTCATTGTTGTTTTTGCTTTTTGACAGTATATGTGTTCTTTCCTCATGCATTGTACTATTCCCTCAGGTGACCTTTTCAGTTATGAAGTGTATATTCAGTTTTGGAATATAGCATTATTTATGTTTTCTTTTGAATAATTTCTTCTCTACTTCTCTTTTTATAACTCTCATTACTGAGTGCTGTGTCTATTTGTTTTGTCCACATTTATCTCTGTTGTTTCTACTTTATGGAAAAATTGCTCAGCTTTTTCTTTTAACCCACTTTTAAATTTTTTATCTCGTCAATCACATTTTGCAAGCTGATCATCCTCTTTGTTTTTTTTTTTTTTTTTAGTGTTTCAGACTGTCAGGAGTTTTTGTTTTGTTTTTAAGTTCCCTACTGTTACCTGATAATCTTTTTTGCTCTTGGTTACCTTTTTTCCTTAATATTCTATTTACATTTAAGAACTAGACAATAAAGATGTTTAGAAGCTCTATGCACATGGGTGGTTTGTTATTGGTGGCTTCCCTTTAAGATGAGGAGATGAGTAGTTGGCCTGTAAGGGGAGGGGTTAGGGACTTAGAGGTAGATGACCATTTGGCCTTAGAGCTCCCTGGGCAGTTATTAAAATTCTTTTCCTTAGGTTTTACTGGGGGATAAGCACCTGCCTTTTGTGCAGCATACTTAAGATGTGCTTGGGAGGGATTGGAGGTAGTTATTGAATGTTCCATATGTAGACTTCAGTTAATTTTTCTATTTTCAGGTCCTTTTTGTGTCATGCTAATTTTCTTTTCCCCTGTGTGTTATTAACTCCAAGTCATGGAAGTATTTCTAGGGCAAAATAACTTTCTTCTTGGCTACAGTCCCCTCTTCTTTGGTCTGGCTGCTGTCCTGCTGGACTACCTCATCCTCTGCCTTCCCAAAATGGGTTTCAGTTCTGCTTTGCTGATGCCCCTTCCCTTTATACGTTTATGTTTTTATTCCTCTGTAGCATTTTAATGGGAACTGAAATTTTGTGGTCAGTTGGCCATCTTGATTTAGATGCCTTGGAATATTCTTTTTTTTTTTTTTTTGTTGAGACAGAGTCCCTCCCTATGCCCTGAGCAGAGTGCAATGGCATCACAGCTCACTGCAACCTCAGACTCGGGCTGTGGGCATCCTGCTGCCTCAGCCTCCAGAGGCCTCTGGGATTACAGGTGCTCACCATGGCGCCCAGCTGTAGGTTTTTTTTTTTATGAGTGGGGGTCTCTCAGGCAAGTTTCGAACTTCTGAGCTCAAGCAATTTGCCCTCCTCAACCTCCCACAGTGCTGGAATTACAGGCGTGAGCTACCGTGCTGGCCGGAATGTTCTTATTACTTGTTACCTACTATGCTTTAGTTAAATCACATTTTTATTCATAGTTACGCTAGTGTATAGAGAAGGGTCTACTACTAGCAAATAAATACGTTCTTTTGGGGGTTTAAATTTAGTCCTTTTTGCCTGTTTACGTTTAGTAATTCTTCCAATGGATGACATGCTGGTAAGGTCAGAACTCCTATACTTCTCTGGTCTGTCCACCTCTTCCACTTGATTCCCTACCAGAATTCTGGTAAGCAACTATAGAGAGTCACTTGTGTGGATGTTCTAAATACACTCAGTCTTTAATAATTGTTCAGAAGTAAAGACTTCCATACATTGTTCGAAAATATTTCTACGATGACTCTTTAGAAAATATGTAGCAGTTTAAACCTTTTCGTAAAGCATCTGTCATTATTTATACCTTATTTTAAATGCTTATTTGTAGGGAGGAATAGGTAGACATAAAGGTCTTATACTTTAGAATATAACCTATTCTCTTATGGTTGCAAGTTTTAGAGTCTTCATTTGGTTTGCAATTTAATATTTTGTATTGCTTGATTAATTATGCCTACTTATTGATCTGTATATTCTCAGTTAGAATGAAAGCCTTTTAAAGTTCATCATTGTATTTCTAGCCTTAGCACAATACCTATAATGCTCATATCTGCTCTCTCACGTAAAAATTTGTTTCCTATTTTAAGCTTGAAACTTTTAGCTGCTCTAATGACTTTAGTTTAAACACTTATCTTCATTAAAAGCCACTTAACATTTAAAAACAGATTTCATTATGTCTGTCATAGTTACAGATTTCACTTGTATATTTCCTTGTCTTCCCTTAACATCTTTTTTTAATTTAATTTTTAAAATTTATTTGTTTATTTTTGAGACAGATTCTCATTCCGTCACTCAGGCTGGAGTGCCGTGAGTTATCATAGTTCACTAAAACCTCACAGTTCTAGGCGTAAGTAATCCTGCTGCCTCCGCCTTCCAAGTAGCTGGGACTGTAGGCCCATGCCATCATGCCTGGCTGATTTTTCTGTTTTGTTAGAGCTCGAGTCTCAGTCTTACTTAGGCTGGTCTTGAATTCCTCCCTCAAGTGATCCTCCCACCTCAGCCTCCCAGAATGTTAGGATTACAGGTGTGAGCCACTGTACTTTGCCTTAAATTTATTTATTTATTTATTTATTTTTGAGACAGAGCCTCAAGCTGTCACCCTGGATAGAGTGCTTTTGCATCACAGCTCACAGCAACCTCCACTTCCTGGGCTCAAGCGAGTCTCTTGCCTCCGCCTCCCAAGTAGCTGGGACTGTAGGCGCCTGCCACAACACCAGGCCATTTTTTGGTTGCAGCTGTCGTTGTTTGGGCGGGGCTGGGCTGGATTTGAACCCACCAGCTCAGGTGTACATGGCTGGCACCTTAGCCTGTTGAGCCACAGGCGAAAGCCCTTAAATTTATTTTTAATTTCAAATACAAAGTTATTTATTTTTTTGAGACAGAGTCTCACTTTGTCGCCCTTGGGAAAGTGCTGTGGTGTCACAGCTCACAGCAACCTCAAACTCTTGGGCTTAAGCAATTCTCTTGCCTCAGCCTCCAAAGTAGCTGAGATTACCGGCCCCCACCACAACCCAGGCTATTTTTAGAGACAAGGTCTTGCTCTGGCTCAGGGTGGTATTGAATCTGTGCGCTCAGGCAGTCTGCCCACCTTGGTCTCCCAGAGTGCTGGGATTACAGGTGTGAGCCACCATTCCTGGCAAATTTCAAAGACAAAAGTTTAATTTTAACTTTTAATTGACAAATAATAATTGTGCATGTTTATGGGGTACATAGTGATTTTTTTTTTTTTTTTGAGACAGAGTCTCACTTTGTTGCCCTTGGTAGAGTGCTGTGCAATCACAGCTCACAGCAACCTCTGATTCCTGAGCTTAGGCAATTCTCTTGCCTCAGCCTCCCAAACAGCTGTGATTACAGGTGCCTGCCACAGTGCCCAGATATTTTTTTGTTGCAGTTTGGCTGGGACCAGGTTTGAACCCGCTACCCTCGGTATATGGGGCCGGCGCCCTATTCACTGAGCCAGAGGTGCTGCTTGTGATTTTTTTTTTAAACACATGAGGGGCCTCACTTTGTCTCCTGAGCTGGAGTGTAGTGGTGTCATTATAGCTCATTGCAACCTCAGAATTCCTGAGCCGAGGCTCGGCACCAATAGCACAGTGGTTATGGCATCAGCCACATACACCGAGGCTGGCAGGTTTGAACCCGGCCTGGGCTAGCTAAACAACAATGACAACTGCAACAATAAATAGCCAGGCATTGTGGCGGGCACCTGTGTCCCAGCTACTTGGGAGGCTGAGGCAAGAGAATCGCTCAAGATGAAGAGTTGGAGGTTGCTGTGAGCTGTAACGCCACTGCACTCTACCGAGGGTGACATAGTGAAACTGTGTCTCAAAAAAAAATAATAATTCCTGAGCTGAAGCTGTTCTCCACCTCAGCCTCCAAAGTAACTGGGACTGCAGCCATCTGCCAACACAGCTGGTTAATTTCTCTCTTTCTTTCTTTCTTTTTGTGATAGAGATTGTGATCTTGCTTGTTGCCCAGGTTGGTCTCAAATTATTGGCCTCAAGCAATCTTCCCCATCTCAGCCTCCCAAAAGGGCTGAGATTACAAGTGTGAGCCACTGTACCTGCCATAGTGATGTTTTGATACATAATGTATAATGATCAGATCAGGGTAATTAGGGTAAATATTCATTATCTCAAATGTAATTACTTTGTGTTGGGACTATTCAGTATCTTCTAGCTATTTGAAACCTTATAAAATAGCGTTAAATATAGTCATCCTACAGAAGTATAGAACTCCAGAATTTGTCCTCCTCTCTAGCTGTGATTTTGTATCCTTTTTATTTTATCTTATTTTTTTGAGACAGAGTCTCACTTGTCACCCTTGGTAAAGTGCTATGTCATCACAGCTCACAGCAACCTCAAACTCTTGGGCTCAAGCGATTCTCTTATCTCAGCCTCCTGAGGAGCTGGGACTATAGGTGACTACCACAGCACCTGGCTGTTTTTAGACAGGGTCTCATTCTTACTCAGGGTGGTCTCAAAACTGTGAGCTCAGGCAATACACCTGCCTCAGCCTCCCAGGCGTAATAGGATTACAGGCGTGAGCCATCGCACCTGGCCTGAATTCTTTAATAAATGTCTTCCTGTTCCTCCTTTCTCCCGGCCCTTCCTAGCTTTTAAGATCCTCTCTCCTACTTTTTTCTTCTATGAAATTAACTTAATTTTTAAGTTTCCACATATTTGTGAAAACATGCAGTGTCGAACTTTCGCTTCCTGGCTTATTTCATTTAACATAATGGCACCCATTTCCATCCAGGTGTGAGTGACAGGATTTCATCTTTTTTTTTGGGACAGAGTCTCACTATCTCACCCTTGGTAGAGTGCCATGCATCACAGCTCACAGCAACCTCCAACTCTTGTGCTGAAGTGATTCTCTTGCCTCAGCCTCCCAAGTAGCTGGGGACTACAGGTGCCCGCCACAATGCCCCACTAAGTTTTGGTTGCAGTTGTCATCGTTATTTAGCTGGCCTGGGCTGGGTTTGAACCTGCCAGCCTCAGTGTACATGGCTGGTGCCGTAACCACTATGCTACGGCTGCTGAGCCAGGATTTCATTTTTTTTTTGGTTGAGTAGGATTCCATCCCGTATATTTAACACACTACATTGTCTTTATTCCTTGATTTTGGCTGCATAGGTTGATTCCATATCTTGTGAATAGCGTTGCTATAAACATGGAGGTTGTGGATGTCTTTCACATGTACTTCCTTTTCTTTGGATAAATTGCTGGATCATCTGTTAGCTCTATTTGCTGTTTTTTGAGGAACCTCCACACTATTTCCTGTAGTGGCAGGTCTAGTTTACATTTCCATGAACAATGTATAAGATTTCCCTTCTCTGAATTTTCCGCAGCTGTGTTAATCCGTTTTGTATTGCTATATAGGAAATACCTGAAGCTGGGTAATTTGAAAAGAAGTTTATTTGGCTCACAGTTCTGCAAACAGTACAAAAAGCATCATGTCAGTATCTTTGAGGATTTCAGCGAGCTTCCAGTCCAGGCAGAAGGCAAAGGGGGAACAGGTGTGTCACATGACAAGAGAAAGAACAAGCAAGAGGTGGTGGTGCCAGGCTCCTTTAAGCAACCAGGTCTTGCATGAACTAAGTGAGAACTCATTATTGAGGGGAGGGCACCAAGCCATTCATGAGGGATCTGCCTTTATGAGGACACTCAGGACCAAATTTCAGTATGAAATTGGAGGGGCCAAACATCGAAACCATATCTCCAGCGGTTATATTTATTTATCTTGGAAACAAGATGTTTCTGTGTTGCTGGGGCTACAGTACAGTGGTGTTGTCCATAACTCAAACTCCTGGACCCCAGGGATTTTCGTGCTTTAGTCTCCCAAGTAGCTGGGACTACAGGTGTGTGCCACTACACCCAGCCTACCTTTTATCTTGTTTTTTGTTTTTTGAGACAAAGTCTCACTCTGTTGCTTTAGGCTACAGTGTTGTGGTGTCATAGCTCACAGCAACCTCAAACTCCTGTGCTCAAGTGATCCTCTTGCCTCAGCCTCCTGAGTGGCTGAGATTATAGGAGCCTGCCACAACATCTGGCTAGTTTTTCTATTTTTGGTAGAGATAGAGTCTCTCTTCTTTCTTTCGTTCTTTTTTTTTTAATTTAATTTTTAATTAAAATCTTAACTGTATACATTAATGGGGTGCAATGTGATGATTTAATATACAATATGGTATGCTTAAACTGATTAGCATATCCATCAGCTCACTTATTTTTTGTGGTAAGACATTTAAAATTTAATTATTTTGAAATATACCCTTGAATTTTGCACATTAGGTGAGATCCCACCAATTGCCCTCCCTTCCCTCACTCTTGCTAGACTATAATTGGGTTTTATCATTCATATGAGTGTGTGTATATATATTAGTTTCATAATAGTATTGAGTACATTGGATACTTTTTTTCCCCATTCTTGAGATACTTTACTAAGAAGAATGTGTTCCAACTTCATCCAGGTAAACATAAAAGATGTAAAGTCTCCATCTTTTTATGGCTGAATAGTATTCCATGGTATACATATGCCACAATTTGTTAATCCATTCACGGGTTGGTGGGCATTTGGGTTGCTTCCATGAGTTGGCAATTATGAATTGGACTGCAGTAAACATTCTGGTGCAAATGTCTTTGTGGTAAAATGATTTTTGTTCTTCTAGGTAGATAGCAGCAGTATCTTCTGGAAGGTTAACTTTTAGTTCTTTGAGGATTTGTTGTAGTTTGCAATCATACCTTACCGCATAGTGGTTTTGATTTGCAGTTCTCTGATGATTGGTGATGTAGAATTTTTTCACTTACTTATTGGCTATCTACATGTTGGCCAGTAATGTCTGTTGAAATTATTTGCCCATTTTCAGTTGGATATTGGATTTGTTTTTTACTTTTGAGATGTTTGAGTTCCTTGTATATTATGGATATTAACCTCTATCAGATGAGTACTTCGCACATACTTTCTCCTTCTGTAGAGCTTACCAAACCTGCTCCCTCCTCGTCCTCCTCCCTCTCTCTCACCTCCTCTCTCTCCTCCTCCTCATCTCCTCCCCCCCTCCCTTCTCTCCCTCCCACTTGTTCCTCCCTCACTTCCTCCCTCTTCTTCCCTGTTCCTCCCCTACTTGAATTTTTCTCTATGTTTTCTTGTAGTTCACTTCAGGTCTGTGATCATTTTCAGTTGAATTTTTTGTAGGGTGAGGTGGGAGTCTAGCTTTATTCTTCTGCATATGGATATCCAGTTTCCCTAGCACCATTTATTGAAGGGACTGTTCTTTCCCTAGTGAGTCTTCTTGGCATCTTTGTCAAAAATCAGTTGTCTGAGGGTGGCGCCTGTGGCGCAGTCAGTAAGGCGCCGGCTCCATATACCAAGGGTGGCGGGTTCAAACCCAGCCTCAGCCGAACTGCAACAACAACAACAAAATAGCCAGGCGTTGTGGCGGGCGCCTGTGGTCCCAGCTGCTCGGGAAGCTGAGGCAGGAGAATCGCCTAAGCCCAGGAGTTGGAGGTTGCCCTGAGCTGTGTGACGCCACGGCACTCTACCGAGGGCAATAGAATGAGACTGTCTCTACAAAAAAAAAAAAAAAGCAGTTGAATGTAGTTATGTGGATTAATTTCTGGGTTATCTGTTCTGTTCCTTTTAATTATGTGTCTGTTTTTATGTCAGTACCATGCTATTTTGGCTACCATAGCTTGGTCATATACATTTTGAGGTCCTGAAGTGCAATACATAGGTTACTACAAAAGTTTTGAGACAGACTGTGTCATGGTTCATTATTGCACTGCCAAGAAACAGCAGCCAGTTTTCTGATTCACCTGTGCAAGTTTCAACTTGCTAGGCTTAACAGTGTTGCTGGGAGGGCTGCATTTGTTTCTGTCCATGTTGATTTTACCTTTCTTTATATTTGTGTATCTCAAAACTTTCATAAAGACCCACATACATTTCTTGCTCAGGATTGCTTTGGCTCTTCTGGGTCTTTTGTGGTTCTAAACAAATTTTAGGATTTTTTTTCTGGTTCTATGAAGAATATCATTGGTATTTTGATAGCGATTACACGGAATCTGTAGATTTCTTTTGGTAGTATTGTCATTTAATTCTGATCCATGACCATGCGATGTCTTTCCATTTTATCCTCTTTGGGTTCTTTGATCAATTTTTTGTTGTTTTTTTCCCCATCTTTTACTTCCTTGACTGAATTAATTGCTAGGGTTTTTTTTTTAATAGCTATTGTAAATGGGATTGCTGCCTTGAGCTAGTTTGTTGTTCCTGTGTAGAAATGCTATTTTTGTATCCTGCACTTTACTAAATTCATTTGTTAGTTGTAGGAATTTTTTTTTTTTTTTGGGCTGGGTCTAGGTTTGAACCCACCACCTCCGGTATATGGGGCCGGTGCCCTACTCCTTTGAACCACAGGTACTGCCAGTTCTGGGAGTTTTTAGTTTTTTTGTACACTCCCCAACCCAACTTCTTTTTTTTTTTTTTTGAGACAGAGCCTCAAGCTGTCACCCTGGGTAGAGTGCTGTGGCATCACAGCTCACAGCAACCTCCAATTCCTGGGCTCAGGCGAGTCTCTTGCCTCCGCCTCCCAAGTAGCTGGGACTACGGGCGCCCGCCACAATGCCTGGCCATTGTTTTGGTTGCAGCTGTCATTGTTGTTTGGCGGGCCCAGCCTGGATTCGAACCCGCCAGCTCAGGTGTATGTGGCTGGCGCCTTAGCCCATTGAGCCACAGGCGCCGAGCCCCATCCCAACTTCTTAATAATTGCTTTTATTGGTTGTCACCAAACTATATTGAATTCCTTCCATTTGTTAGGTAGCTAGCTGGATATGAGCAGGGCAGTGGACGAATGCAGTTAGGTTATTTTGGATGGGTCTGGGTCAGGCTGACCTGGACTAGCCTGGACTATTTCGGGAATGAAGCTGATTAAGAACATGGATGTAGGTTTTTATTAAAACCGTGCTAGTGGTTTGTTTTCAAGACATTGCAGGCAGGCTGTTTTGAGAACAGAGTTAATTAAGACCCTGGGAGATTTCCAAGAAGCACCGGTGCTCCTAAAGTTTGTGTGTAAAACCCAGAACTGCACTTTCCACAGTGCCTGAGGTCACTAGGCTAGGTCCTGGCTTGCTATCCAGGTTGTTAAAATAAACTTTTCCTTCCTCGCTAAAACTTTACTTGCTCTTTGTAATTATTTGGGCGACTACCTTGAGCTACCCCACTGCTTTAACAGGTTTAACTTAAAAATAGTTATGATATTTATTTTCACTAGTTCTAGAAAGGATAACAAGAATTTTAGTGATCATACTTTGTAGGAGTGTTACAAAGATGTATTAGAATTACAAGATATAAATTACTGTTGATTATTATTATTTTATTTATTTATTTTTGAGACAGAGTCTCACTCTGTCACCCTGAGTAGAGTGTTGTGGCGTCATAGCTCAAGGCAACCTCAAACTCTTTGGCTTGAGCAATCCTCTTGCCTCAGCCTCCCCAGTAGCTGGGACTACAGAAATGCACCACTAAGCCTGGCTAGTTTTTCTATTTTTAGTAGAGGTGGGGTCTTGCTCTGGCTCAGACTGGTCTCAAACTCCTGAGCTCACGGGATTCACCAGCCTTGACCTTCCAGAGTGCTAGGATTACAGATGTGAGCCACTGTACTTAGCCTGATTATTTTTATTTAAAGAATCAGAATATACTTTTTTTTTTTTTTTTTTTTTTTTTGCGACAGTCTCACTTTGTCGCCCTTAGTAGAGTGTGGTGGCGTCACAGCTCACAGCAACCTCCAGTTCTTCGGCTTAGCCGATTCTCTTGTCTCATCCTCCTGTGTAGCTGGGACTACCGGTGCCCGCCACAATTTCCAGCTATTTTTTTTGTTGCAGTTTGGCCAGGGCCGGGTTTGAACCCGCCACCCTCGGCATATGGGGCTGGTGCCTTACTCACTGAGCCACAGGTGCTGCCCCTACTTTTTTGATGTTAAGTTTTTAAAAATCACTTTTTTTTAGTCTTTTGGGCAATTGCATATTTTCCTTTTATTAGACACACTAAAATTATTATATAGTTACATTTAAACTATAAAATATTAAAAATATTGTTTGTAATCAAATTGCCTCATCTAGCCTGTGCTTAACACATTATTTTTTAAATCCATTACTAAATTTTTGAGCCACTTAAACATATTGCATTTCAGTTATTTGATTATATGTATAGATACCTGAGCTGCAGGAGGATTTTAAATTTTTGTGTCCTTTAGACTCTCAAAGATTATTGAATAAATAATTGGAATTAGAGGGGATTTGGGGGGGATTTTTTGTTTCTATGTTTTTTTGTTTTTGAGATGGAGTCCCTGTCATCTGGGTAGAGCACAGTGTCGTTATCACAGCTCACTGAAACTTCAAACTTCCGGGCTCAAGTGATTCTCCTGCCTTAGTCTCCCAGGTAGCTGGGACTACAGCCGTGCACCACTATGTCCCAGCTAATTTTTCTATTTTTTTGTACAGACAGAGGCTTCGCTCTTGCTCAGATTGGGTTCAAACTCCCGGCATCAAGCAATCCTCCTGCCTCAGTCTCCTAGGGTGCTAGGATTACAGGCATGAGCCACCAAGCCCAGTGAAAATTATTCACTTAAAAATAAATTCTAAGGGGGTGGCACTTGCGGCTCATCGAGTAGGGTGCCAGCCCCATATACCGAAGGTGGCGGGTTCAAACCCGGCCTCGGCTGAACTGCAAAACAGAAAAATAGCTGGGCGTTGTGGCGGGCGCCTGTAGTCCCAGCTACTCGGGAGGCTGAGGCAAGAGAATCACCTAAGCCCAGGAGTTGGAGGTTGCTGTGAGCTGTGTGATGCCATGGCACTCTACCGAGGGTGACAAAGTGAGACTCTGTCTCTACAAAAAAAATAATAATAAATAAATAAATTCTAAGCATGGTCAGCTTGCTAATTTTTCTACCTTGTTATTTGCAGGTTTTGAATTAAAATATAAAAGTGCACTGAGTGGGCACTCTGCTCCTGTTCTGGCTTGTGCTTTTTCCCATGATGGGCAGATGCTAGTTTCGGGGTAAGCTATTTAGTTTAATTTTCTTAAGCCATTTTGATATGAAATATAACAGATAAACAGAAAAGTGCATAAAGCATAAAAGAACAGCTTGATGAATTATTATGATGTAACCACCATTCACGTCAAAATGGAACATTGCTGGTCCTGCTCCAGAACCCCTTCCCCCCTTTTCAAGCTCCTCTATCTAATTGATAACATCTCAAGTGTCATATGCAGCAGTGCTTTTTCTTTTAAACTGAATTAAATCATACAGTATGAATCATTTTGTGTCTGGCTTCCTTTACCCAACATTACACTTGTGACCTTAATTCATATTATTGTATGTAGCTGTGGTTTGTTGGTTTTCACTGCTGTGTAATCCATGGCCTGAATGTACCATAATATAATCATTTTAATGTTGATACGTAAGCACAGATTGTTTCCAGTTTAGGAGCATTACAATAATAATTCTATGACAATCGCACATCTCCTGGTGCACATATTTATGCGTTTCTGAAGGATCAGTACACAGGAATGGTGTTTCTGGGTCACAGAATATTTCTATTTTCAACTTTGGTAGATAACATCAAATTGTTCCAAAAGGTGGAACAATTAATACTCCTATATCAGTGCTGTTTTGTATCTTAGCCTATACTGGTAATGTGTTTTAATTGGTAGCCATTCTGGGTATGTAATGTTACCTTACTATGGTTCTAATTTGTGTTTCCCTAAAACAATGAGAGGTTGGAACCTTATTAGAAGTTTATTGTCCGTAGGTATTTTCTCTCCTGTGAAGTGCCTGTTCATGTCTCCTGCCCATTTTTCTTATGGTAATCGTCTATTGATTTATCGTTGCTTGTATTTGAATTTTTATATTTGAACCATTGTTGGTTATATGAGTTGCAAATATCTTTTCTTGCCCCATGGAATTGCCTTTTTACAGTTCATAATTTTAATGTTCTCAGTTTCTGTATGTTGCTCCCCTCACCCCCCTTTTATTTGTTTTATCTATTTATTTCAGGTTATTATGGAGGTACAAATGATTAGTTACAATGCTTACAAGTTTCTTCTGAAGTCATGAAGATATTTTCCTATGTGATCTTCTAATACCTTCATTGTTTTGCCTTTTACAAATTGATGAGTGTGTCTGACATGAAGTAGGAATCCAGTTTCATTTCTTTCCTTATGGCTATCCACTTGTCCTAGCATCATTTATTGAAAAGATCAACTTTTCTCCACCATTTTTCGATGCTCCTTTGTAGGAAATTACTGACCGTACATGTGTGGGTCTGTTTCTCAGCCTGCTGCTCTGTTCTGTGTTTCTGTTTATTTGTCCTTGCTCTAATACCATCTGTATTTCCAAGGCTTTATATGTATTTGGGCTATTCTTGGCTCTTGACATTTTCTGACAAGTTTTAGAATCAGCTGTCAGGTTGCCCCAACTCTTAGCTTTACACACACAGACCTGTTTGGATTTTGATTGGGATTGTCAAAATTTTGTCTGATGGAATTGGGGGAGAATTGACATCTTTATGATACTGGGTCTTTTATTCTGTGAATATGGAATTATTTCTGCATTTGTTTTTTAATTTCAGTAATTTTATGTTGAGGTCTTGTTCATCTCTTAGTAGACTTATTTCCAGGTGCTTAATTATTATTATTTTTTTTTTTTGAGACAGAGCCTGAAGCTGTCACCCTGGATAGAGTGCTGTGGCATCACAACTCACAGCAACCTCCAAATCCTGGGCTCAAGCGAGTCTCCTGCCTCCGCCTCCCAAGTAGCTGGGACTACAGGCGCCTGCCACAACGCCCGGCCATTTTTTGGTTGCAGCCGTCATTGTTGTTTGGCGGGCCTGGGCTGGA